>CM076574.1:1075891797-1076185319 GCA_034641835.2 Pinus albicaulis
CCTACACACTTAAAGAAATATCACTTTGCAAAAGGATTAGAGCATCATAATGAAATAGATAAACCAAACATTCCTCCAAAAATGACTTGGCAAGCTAATTCCTAGAATAATACTCTAAATCAATGATGCATGCAAGATAGCTTGCACGCATCAATCCAAGCAAGAT
The DNA here is from genome assembly GCA_034641835.2 of Pinus albicaulis. Taxonomy (NCBI): domain Eukaryota; kingdom Viridiplantae; phylum Streptophyta; class Pinopsida; order Pinales; family Pinaceae; genus Pinus; species Pinus albicaulis. Next base: position 1,075,891,964 of record CM076574.1, read on the forward strand.
GGCAAATATAAACTAATATTGATCAAACATATAAACGAATTCAAATACAGTAGCAATAGTATGGAAAGAAATCACCTCATAACGCCAAGAGAACATGCGCTAAATAGCCCCAAAGTCTTGATTTTATTGATATACAAAAATGACAGAGTTTCCTCAAGCGCAATAGCTCATAAAATGATAAAATATGAGAGCCCATGGCTCCATTATATAGAAAGTTGGGAACAAATCCTAATGAAGAACCACATGCCGAGTGGTGAGAGGGAGGAGATCACAAGGCAAATTCGAATTTGATATGTGGAGCTCCATTGCCAAGTGTAAAAAGCGGATTCTGGCAAGTGGACATCATTTTCTTCTTCCCTTATGTGCTAAATTCGAATTTTATGATGGAATGATAAGTGTATATGGGTGGTAACCCATATGGGGACAATTTTCCACAAAAATCTCCACCAAATATTCTTTCAAATCCTCCCAAATATGCACTAACTTCACAAATTCGAATTTCCAAGTAAATAACTCTAATTTAATGCCGGAAATTCAATTTTATTTGAGCACATGTCTTTTCCTTGATTTTAGTACACATCACCTTGGGACTTCACTTTAACTCCTCCATAAATTTCCACCTCATTTTCACCTCATTTAGCATGTGTGGATATTTATTTTTCTCCATTTATTTAATTTTTGGCTTAATTAATTGCCAGATTTCCCACTAAACTTAGGAAAAGTGGGTTTTGAGGGTTCAAAACACATTTCTAACCCTTCAAAGTGTGTTATAGTAGAAAGTTGAGGGTGAGAGGTGTAATTTTGATTACTCGTACCTCATACAACTTCTCTAGGCAACACTTATTACAATTCAATTACAAATTTTATTGCAATTTTCGACTTGCGGGAAATCAAAAAAAATTAAAAAATCACTACCTTAGACCTAACCAAAATCCATGAAATTTTGTGTGTGATCTAATATGGTAATATACATTGACTGTAGACATTAGGACTCACCCAAAGCCTCACCATCAAGCCGTACTCCGGCTTTGGGGTAAAATTGAAGGAAAAAAACTCAATTAATTAATAACTCTTGGTAGGGAGATGATAATTAACCAAGTGAAAAAAACGCCCCAGAGTAATACTCACTTGTTGGCAAGGTCTCAGGCTACCTAGGCTTGTTACAGACTCAAAACTCATCATTACTAGCATCACTTATTACAATTACCCCTAGGTCGTGGAATCTGGGTACAAGAGAAAATGATAAGAAGTAGAAGTAGAGTTTTAAAAACTCTATTGAATTGATGATATCTGATGGTACAAGTGTCCTTTGGTTCATCTCTGGGCATGGAGTCTTCACATAATCATTAGGTGCCATTCCAGTGGTCAACATTTGGCTCCATATGGGGATGCATGCTAGATATGCAGTGATAATGTGCAAGAACCTGGAATCTGCATCCACCAACCAAAGATATATATTAGCAGTATCCATTCAAAATATCATCAGATAAAATCAAGTACATAAATGGGAATTTATTATAAGAACATAAATAACAATTTATTCATGAAAAATCTACTTAAACAAAATTTGACAAGGGATAGGGTTAGAAATATGATACAAAAAGATGCCCCATGGTATCAGATGTCTTCAATGAAGTTCATGCTGAGAAACTGCCTACTTTCTGGCAGATCCATGGGCTGCTTTTCTGATGTGCCCTGTCCAATTCTAAATATTTTAGAACTTTGATCTGTTCTAACACTATGTTGTACATGGTCACATGGTCATCAGATTTACCAAATCCTTTCCACTTTTTTCTTTTTTTCTTAATAGATTGTGATGTTGATGCAATCAAATTAGACCTTTCTGCCTAATCTTGAAGATGCTCAGATGGAGAATTTGAAGTATCCAAGACTTCCGTGACTTGCCTTTCTCCATTCTGCATCTGCTCTGGCATGGGTGATGGATCAATCTCATAAGTATAAACTTGATTCCACTTAGTTTCCTTGTGATTCGGGTCACCTTCGATCAACCATTTTTCAATAGAAGAAATGAACTCCTTATAATAAGATGAAGCTTGCTTCAATGGATCGGGAGGCTTGTGATATGTTTCTTTGTTCTTTTCCCACTCGTCACCTGATCTAAGTTGGAATTTTGATACCTGTGATCTTTCCATTTCCTCTAACCTATTTTGAAAAATGATTTGATTAGCCTTCATAACATTTATTTCCTTAGCATGATTTGTTTCCATGGTGTTGATTAATTGCAATTGTTTTTCTTCCATGGCGAGCAACCTATTTTGAATAGAGGTCATCTGATTAGAATGATTGACTTCCATGGCTTTTATTGCGTGTGCATGATTTACTATTAATCTTGTTTGATTGAGTTCTATGTTTTTAATGAATTGAGCTTGGTTGAGTTGCATATCCTTAATCATTTGAGTCAACTCCTTGATGATCTCCTATCATTCTCATTTGCTTGAGTTTTTGTTTTAATTCTTCTTTCATCTCCATATTTTTCTTCAAAGGCATCAATGGTCGATTCTAGAGAATCAAAACTGTTAGCTGGTAAGTCTATGAACCAATCCATAACATCGCCATCTAATGAAAATATGAAAAGTTTCATTTTAACGTCCTCATGGTTAATATCATGGCACCATTTGCTCACACAGGTGGAAATTTCTAAGGTGAGTTTTGGTGGAAATGGCATTGTTACCTAGAAAACTAGGCAACTCATAAACAACCTCAATGGCTTCATCTGAAATAAAATTCGAATAGCCTAGAATGTTAGTAAAATCGTAAGGGGCGAACAGATCATTCATGATGTCATGCTCACTTGACCCTGAAAGAAAAAATGGATATCAGAGAGAGGTTCCTGTGCAAGATTAGCAAGAATTCTACAAGAAGAAAGCTTCAAGCAAAAATCCTTGCAGAAAATGAAATAAGTGGAGTCGCCACTTGAACAAGAATCTAACTCTAAAATCCAACATGCAAAAACCGAAAGTTAGCCGATTTCCGAGGTACAAGAAAGCTTGTCCCCGACAACAGCGCCAAAATTGTTGATCGCTTGCCGTCTACACCTACCAATAAGTTAGTGAGAAAAGCCTTTAACCCCACAAGGTGTGGTTGGTGGCAAGAAACTCAGAGAAAAGGCTGTCACACTAATCCTGACTCTCTCCGTTTAAGCTATCTCCTAGGTTAGCTAAGGGGGTTGGTCCCTAAAAGAAAAACTAAGTAAAAGATTTTGAGTTTTTAGGAGAATTGTTAGAGTGAAATTGGATTACTTTTAAAGATTTATGAGCAGCTTTGAAATAATAGTATAAAACCATTCAACTAGTGCCTAAAATAAACGTGCTCAAGAATAATGCTCAAAGAGATGAGATCACAAAAATCTTGATATGGAAACAAAAGATGTCAGCACAAGATATTTGGGAGATAAAAATGATTATAGGATAACCAAATCACAACGTTTAGACATATCTTGTCATATATCGAAAAAGAAAAGAAAAGAAAAGATGTTGAAGATGAAATTAAACTTTGCGAAATTAGAAAGTAAGCATCACACTACTTGCATGAGATTAACAACCATAAAAAGAGAAATGTGATGAAGAGTGCTCTTGGTTCATTTTAGTTAAACTTTCTCTACAAATATTTCAATTCAACTCTTCAATCCCCAGACCTCACCCTCGCCCGAATTATGTGGATCTCACAGTGAGGAGTCAATAGGGGAGTAGAGGGTCGCTAGAGGTCTATACAACCAACTTATGTTGGAGGTAAGTTTTAATGAGTTGCTTGTGTGAAATGAATGTTGATTAATCTCATTTAAATGATACTTGAGAATTTTCCACAAAAGATGAGATGGTGCTTACTTGTAATAATAAAACAAACTTTGAGAGAAACGAAAAAACTTATATGTGTTGTAGCATTTTAATGGCAAGTGGAATAAGTTCTTATAAAAAAGGGATGCTTCAATGGTTCCTCAACATGCATGAAGCATAAACATTAAATCAATGGAATTTTAATTTTTGCCAACCATGCGAATTTCTCACATATAAAAAAGAGATTTTTCTCAAGTTTGTAGCATTGGGCTTATGCATGTAAGTTTAATTTAACCGAAGTTTAGTTAGATGGATGTAGAGTGCATTAGTTGTTAATTCATTAGCATGCATAAAATGAAAATTAGAAAATGAATCAATCCACCCAAGAAATTCCTTCCTCTTCAACCAAGGAAGGGGGATACAATGAGAAAAATATCCCAAGCTCCCTCAAGCAACAAAAGTTAATTTATTATTGATTACAAGTGAAGAAAACAACCTTTAAGAAGGCTGCCCAAAAGGAGATCCTTCTATGAATAAAGAGCTTAGAAAAATGCTTAATCTCCTCCTCAAAAATTGACAACACAACTTATGGAGAAAACTTTCAAAATATGAATTTTTCAAGGCTCCAAGGCCCACGGAAAAGATCAAGTTTGCTGCTGTCCAAAAGGTGCTTACGGCCTCCCTAAAATCAGATTTTGAAGTAATGGAAGCCTTCGCAGGCAAGGAGGATCAATTGTCTCTTGCCGTCTTTTCCTCAAGCTCCTCACCTTTCACGCTCAAGCTTGCGTGCTGCGAAAGAAAATCAAACATTAGGCTGAAATAAAGAGGATCTAAAATACAAATTAATGTACAAAGGAACTAGTCCAAGGAATGAGAGCGAACCCCCATTCTTGCCTAGTCTAGAAAAAAGCTCTTGAAGTAGAAAATATGACCTTAAGACGTTCTACAAATGACAATTTTTGGATTTTAAAAGTGGAAATAGATGATCAAGTAGCTAGAGAACAAGAAACTCCCTCTTTGTCTTCCTTTGATGCAAAACTTGGGGTTGAAAGTAGCTAAGTCTTGGATCCTTTGAATCTAGCAGTGAGTTGATCTATTTGAGACTTCTTTGTTAATTTTGGGCAGCTAGGTCCAAACTCCATGTTGTGATGCTCAGATGACGATGCCAATATTTTTATTGGATTCCTCTTTCGGAGAGGTGCAAGATCGATCTAAAGATCATCTTGATCGGATGAGCAGAACATTTATTTTGAATTAATTCCACTTATGTGCAAGGTCGGCCAGAATTATAATGTAGGCTTGGAGCCCCAACAGATGTGTCACACACGCTCACTGATGGATATATATAGGTCAACGTTGGAAGTCATTTTCACCATCACTCATCACACATTCTCTCTCTGCATCTGATTGGTTCGATCATCATCTTAGAGGCTCCTCTTCACTCACACGTGGTAAAAAGAAACAACTAGGGTTTCGGTTTGTTCTAGGGTTTCCAGCGTAGAATTGACCAGCATTGACTTTGGTCAACGCTTGGTCAAATTGACTCGAAACTCTCCCTAAACTTTGATCTCCTCAATCCGCATTTTTTGGCACAAAAATTGAGGCTGGATGTTGACTTTGACTTGGCTGTGTTGACTTTCTGCTGTTGTTTTGCGTAAAGCGTTGACTGGACAACATTGACTTTGGTTGACTGTGGGTTGACCGTTGTAGAGCTTTCCGAGAGGGTTGTGTGACACATTCTGGTTGGCTGACCGTGAGGAGACTTTGTTGGTTGAAGCATCCTGTTGACTACCGTAACCCACCACAACACATAAATTTTGCTGATCAAGTTAAGTGTATTTTTGGCTTGTCTTTCGTCGATCTATTGGTATGTTCTATCAACATTTTACTTTCTTGTTTATGTGATTGATGTTTGATATCGGGTATAAAATTAAAGTTGCATCAAGCATAGAACATCTACGAAATTTACATGGAATCAGAGCTAAGGTGAAGACAAAGCCCAGGTTTGTATTGAGAGCAATCATTGAAGAAGGAGCATTTGTCAAGGACCCATGGGTACCTCAAATTATAATGGTTTCAAAGCTGATGACAAGTTGACTGGCAAGGCTGACTTTCATGTCTGGAAGATGTCTTTGGATTTAATGTTCGAAGACCAAGATGTCATGGACTATGTGCAAGGTAAAATCCAAGAGCCTCCATCATCTGCACCTGCTGCCACCAAATCAAAGTATAAGAAAGGGGAAATCAAAGCAAAGCTGATCATCCGGGATTCCATCCATAAGAGCCTGGTTGCCTACATCTCTGAGTTGGGCACATCTAAGGAGATGTATGATAAGTTGGTCAATATGTTCAGGGCCAGCAATGCAAATCAAGTTCTTTTCTTTAGGAACCAATTGAAGAATATCAAGAAAGGCAGGGATGAATCTGTTCAATCTTATTGTCTATAGTTGACCGAAATCAAGAATAATCTTCTGGCCATTGGGGAGACAATAGCTGATCGAGAAATGGTTCTCATCGCACTTGGAGGTCTCTCCTCCGAATGGCATGTATTAATTACTACCATTCTCAATAATAATGTAATTTCTGATTTTGACGAAGTATTGTCGAGATGCACTCAAGAGGAAACAAGAATGATGGAATATGAAAATGAAGGTAATGCTGCCTTCACCGCTCGTGCTAAGAAGAAGAACAATGGTGGTCCAAGGAACTATGGAAGAGCAGGGGCCCGAGAAAAGAAAGGAAGATGTTACACATGTAACAAAACTGGCCACTATACTAGAGAATGCCCTAATAGAAGGATTCTCCAGGGGATGATGACAACAATAATAGGGGGAATGACAATCAAAGGACCAACAGGTTCAAAGGAAAGAGGAAGGGTCCCTCTGGTCAAAATGGAAATGGGCAACCTTTCAAAAGGTTAGGAAATTCCAGGTATGAAGAATCTAATGTTGTTGACAATGAAAGAAATGAATTCATTCTTGTATCTGCCCTCTCTACTGCATTGCCACCCGACACCTTGGATGTCTGGTTGATTGATAGTGGTGCTTCAAGGCACCTCTCCGGTTTTAAAGAAGCGCTTTCTGATTTGGTTGAGAAAATTATCCTTGGAGATAATGCCACCTATCCCGTGGAAGGGACTGGGACTGTGACCCTCCACTTATCTCAAGGTCAAGTCCTCCGCTTGCAAGATGTACTATATGTACCTGATTTGAAGAAGAACCTTGTGTCTATTTCGGCCATGGAAGACAAAGGTTTCAATGTGGCATTTGTTGACGGGAAGGTACGCATCTGGAAGAAGAGTTTCAAGGAAGCTATCACGATTGGGTTTAGAGTTGATACACTCTACTAGGTTGGAGGAAGTCCACTGGGGGCTATGACATGTGATACTATTTGTCAAACCGAACTATGGCACTAGGGGTTTGGACACCTTCATTACAAAGCCCTTCCCGAAGCAAGGAAGGTGGTGACAGGGATGCCCAAATTCAAAAATGATCATGGTGTATGTGGAGTTGTGCCAAAGAAGCTTGTCTGGGGGTCCTTTATCAAAATGTCACCAAAGACATTTGATGTCTTGCAATTGATACATTTTGATCTGTCTGGTATTCTTCCTGTGACATCCTTGGGAGGATGTTCTTATTATATGACGTTCATAAATGACTTCTCTCACAAAACCTGGATATACTTCTTGAAAAGGATGAGGCTTTCATGGTTTCATACTTTCAAAGCAACCAGTGCCGTCAGCAGAGGAAGAATCAATTTTGAGGACGAATAATAGAATAACGAACGAAGGCAGAGTTGATAACACTATGAGAGAAATGTCAGAGAAGACAAACTAGTATATCACAAGAGCAAAATAGCATTCTAAAAAAGAAAAACAGGACCATTGTGGAAAAATTTTGTAGTACCATGCTATGCTGACAAAGTCACAGAAATTTGTATGGGGAAAAGTAGCAGATACTTCTTGTTATTTCTAAAATCGATGCCATGATAAACTCTTGGACTCCAAAACTCCCAAAAAGGTTTTCTCTGGTAAGAAACCTGATGTCTCTCATTTTAGAGTTTTTGGTTGTCCCGTTTATTTTCATGTGTCGAAAGAGAAGAGGAGCAAGATGGATGCTTCTGGGAAAAAGGGAATGTTTGTGGGCTACAGTGAAACTTCTAAGGCTTATAGAGTCTATGTGCCTGGTCAAAGAGAAGTGGAGATTTGCCATGATGTTACCTTTGATGAAGATGCTTCCCTTAGGAAAGTGATAAATCTTCCAAGCTCTGAGGAAGATCATGAAGTAAGATCTGGGAATCAGGAAGAACTGAAGGATGAGACGATGCCCGATGTTGAAGGACCGATGGATCCCATTGATCCACTTCCTTCAATGAAGAGAAGACCCTCATGGCTCTGAGATACTCTCGAAGATGTCGAGAGACATATGGCCCCAAGGGGGACATTCCATGAAAGCAAGAAGCCGAATAGATACCAAGGGTATCTAGCAGCCATGAGTACAATCGTACAATCTGAGCTTGGATCCTTTGAGGAAGCCGCAAAGCATTAAGTCTGGAAGGATGCTATGCACGAAGAGTACGAGTCCATTATGAAGAATGATGTCTGGGATGTGGTTCCAAGACCGGAGGACAAAGCTGTTGTCACCTCAAAATGGCTCTATAAGATCAAGCATGGATTTGATGGTAGTGATGAAAATTTCAAGGCAATTTTTGTTGTCCGAGGCTTCTCTCAAAAGGAAGGCGTAGACTATGATGATATATTTGCACCTGTGGCTCGATATACCACCATTTGATCTATCATAGCCCTTGCTGCTACGCAAGGATGGAATCTTCATGCGATGGATGTGAAGACCGCCTTTCTGCATGGTTCGATAAAGGAAGAGGTGTAACTGTGTATGTGGAGCAACCTCTGGGGTTTGAAGTCCAAGATTGAGACACCCATGTATGCAGGTTGAAGAAAGCCCTCTATGGGTTGAAGCAAGCCCCCAGGGCTTGGTACGAGAGGATAGATAGCTACTTGATGAAGCTGGGATTCACTCGTAGTAATGTTGATTCGAACCTTTACTTCAAGGTTAATAGAGAAAAGCCTCTCATTCTTGTGCTCTATGTGGACGATCTCTTCCTGACAAGCGCTGACCCTCTCATTCATCAGTGTAAGAGGGAGCTCGCTTCTGAGTTTGAGATGAAGGAGCTAGCACTGATGCATTACTTCCTAGACCTGGAGGTCTAGCAGAGACCTGGCGAGATTTTCCTTTCTCAAGGAAAATATATTGTGAAGCTACTTGAAAGATTTTGAATGGTGGACTGTAAATCCATGTCGACACCGATGGAGCTCAACTTTAAGAAGTTGAGTGGAAGCGCTGCTGGGCCCGTGCTAGCAAATCCTATCGAGTATCATCAACTTGTAGGGGCCTTGATGTTCTTAGTGAACACTCGTTTGGACGTATGTTTTGCAGTGAACACTTTGAGTCAACATGGTTGATCCTCATAACATTCACTGGGTTGGTGCCAAGAAACTCTTGAGATATCTTTGGGGCACGATAGACCATGGGTTGAGATACACTGCCGGGAGTTTGAGACTCCATGGATATACTTCCAGCCACGAAAACCTGCACAACATCAATCCCTCTTGGACTGTGTCACCCTCTTGGGTTCGCGTCAGATTAGTGTGAGCTTGATAGGCTCTGCGTCACCCTTCTAGGCTTGGGTTAGCTCTACGTGAGCAGACTGGCTTTGCGTCACCCCTGCAGGGCCTCTGCGCTGTCCCTCTGGTGCTGCGCTGCGTCTTTTTGAATCTGTGCAGCTTCAGCTGCCCTCTTGCAGCAAAAAAATCTTCAACCCTATGCTGATGGCTTCAGCTTGATCTGCAATTGCTCTGATACCATGTGAAAATTTCTTGATATAGAAACCCTACTACAGTATCTTGATTTACTTCTCCTACTTGTTTGATTTAATTAACAAGTTATTTTCTGAATATTCAGTAAAATATCAAAGCAAATACAACTGCAGCTACACATATGTACAGATCATTTACTGAAGCATAGCGCACACATGACAAATGACAGTATTTTTTGGACAATGTCCCTAGAAAAACCCAATGTGGGAAAAATGGTGCAACAACTCTTAGAGGGCTTGTTTATTAAGCAGAATATCTGAATACAATCAAGGGCACCAGTAATGGTTTGCCCAACAGAGAATTTGACGGCAGATGTACCTATCACATATGGCTGATTTAGCCGAGGAAGCACTCCTCTGAAATACGCTGAATATGAGCCTTTTCTGGCCCACTGGAACCCCAATGCTGCTCCTCCAGCCTCTGCGTTAGTTTCTTCTGCCTAACGCAGCCACTGTGCAGCACAGGCTGCCCCTGTGTTACCCTTCTTGGCTCAACGTCGCCTTTGCATCACCCTGAAGGCCTTGCGTTAGCCTTTGCGCTGCCTCTGTGTGAGCCTGGCTGGGTTTTGTCCCTCCTGCTGGGCTTTGCACTGCCTGGTATGGATCTGCCTCTCTGCTTTTGTATTCTCGGCCTTGGATCAGAATAAACCATGCCCCAAAATTTCGACTTAGCTCAAGTTCTACCACTCTGTGTGTTCTCCAATTGACTCCAAGTCTTCCTTTAATACTATTCTCGTTGAGAAATCAACGAGCGTGATCTAATCTCTAATCAACGACTAAGATTAGAAAATACTTGATCCATGTTACTTAGAACATTCTCACCCACATGTTTAAATTAATTCCCTTTAATTATTTTATTTCCCTAAGTTATACTTCGGGTCTCCATTAAAATAATTATTTTATTGAATAACTTTCACACCGGGTGGAATTTCTCCAAAAAATTTCTGGATCTTGGAGATCTCATGTGTTCTAGCCCCTCCACAAAGTTTTGGAGCTAGAGCACATCCGATGCTACCCAAAATCTCAACACTTGTGCTATACTTGTTATGCTTCTATTACTTAGATCTTATCTTCATTAGCTCATTATGTCTTTCATCAAGTCAATTATCAAAACACAAGAGACAGAGAATTTGGCTCTTCAAGCCAGGGCCAAAACCTCTCCCTCTTGGAGAGGAAAACTCAAAAGTAATTCTTCTTCTAGATCTTCAATTGAAAAGTATCATGACCATGACACGAACCCTTGACACTAGTATGCCTCTAAGACCTTGTTATTGCTCTTTCTTGGCTCCTTATGCTGATCTCCTTTTTTGCATCATGCTGCACCATATTGCACTAGTTCTAGGGAGACTCGGTCCCTAGTCTAGTAACCCTTGATGATATGCTTCCCTTCATTCTCCAAGAATCTCCTCCTTTTGGTCTCCTTCCAACACCTCTCTACCTTTTGACGGCCCTGAGACCAAACTGTGTTAACCCAAAGATAACCCTTGGTCCTTGCTGAGGTGAAGAGACTATAGATGTAGACCTAGACCGAAAATAGAGAGAGAGTTATTTACACCTTCGTACACCTTAGAGCACTTTCTTGTCTTGCTGTCACACCCTTATCTTCCTTCGCACTGTGATCCACACTCCTGCTTGTAGATTGATTCCTTGCTGTAGTGACTCTCGGGTCTTCCTGAAAACTGCGAGGTAGGATAGCCCAGAACTAAGGGTAAGTATACCCTATTTCTCCTTCGTAGATTAACCTCCAAACTTCGCTGTAATCTTAGTCCTTTACTCGCTCTTTCTATCACAGAAATTGTCCGAATTGTGTGTCCTCAATGAGGCCGCAGTCCTATGTATATATAGGGACTATATCATGTCTTCTAGGCCAACATGGCTTCTCCTATAGAGCCAACTTTACCAACTGATTGTGAGCTGACTTTACAAGGAGCATCTCCCACATATTCTAGGCCATCTTCAAGGAGTACTTTGACAAGGTCTTTGGAGCATACAATTACATCAATAATGATCCTTTACAAGTGTAACAACACTTCATATACATGACTCTAAATTATACATTTATGGCAAGATGAAAAATCCCTAAAGACAATCATGAAGAAGTCTTTGACCTATAATAAAAACTTGTTGCTCATGAAACCCATGAGTCAAGCTTTACAAATACATTTTATTATCTTTGTCTTCTTCATTACATAAATTCATAATTACTAGTTATTATGAAGACCGAACCTAGTTACACTTTCCAACACTCCCTCTTAACTAGGGAGGTATTCATAATGGTACATGGTCACTTTTGATCTGAAGAATCTCATAAGAAGAATTTGATTGGTAATCCATCTGTTATTGCATCATATTATCCAACATTGTCACAGTGCAAGGCCTTGACTAACAGCTCCATCACTGCAAGAGCTACAATGCTGCTAAGACCAATGATTATAGACACCTTCGTCATTGTCTCCAAGGTACATACTCCACCCAGGTGTTCACTGAGTATGACCTTAAAGGATTATTCTTATCGGGATAGCTAATCCTCAAAGAATATCCATCCTTTCACGACTATTATCAGAACGTCTTATCACATTCTCATAGAGTATCGGATGCCAGATGATTACCCAATCCCGCATTCTGTCTTCCAGGTGAAGAGCAGAATGATGTGTCTATCTCTCCCTCTTAACTAGGGAGAACATATTCCATAGAGGAATATAAAGAATGCACCTAAGCTTTCTTCTTGTCTTAGGAATCATAGAGTTTCTTCCAAGTAAGAAACTTATTATCAGGCTCCTTCTTAGTCAGGGACCTGCAACAACAATGATGAAAACATTCAGCTGCTCATGAAGGACTCCTTCCGTTGATGTCATGAGTTGAGCCTTCAACTTTGGGATCTCTTCTTAGGGCACATATCATCCATCGCTTTCATCCAAAAGCCATGTCTTCTATCAGAAAGTGATCCATTAGTCTTCTCATCTAGTCTAGCTTCATGTTAAGCTGCTTTCTTTCGAACCATATATATTCCAAGGATCTTTCATCTTGCCATATGGTTATCAACTTGTGGAAGACATCTACTTCCATTTGGTAGCATTGCATAAGCTCATAAGATGTTATTCAATTATAAATATGAATACTTAAATCAAAAGTTACCTCAATGATGATCTTTCACCATGACATCCTTCTTGTAGGCATCAACATCCTTCGTATATGTTGACACATCTCCAAAAGATATGTATTGCCAAGGGTGTTCATCTTTTCCGGACTTCTTATCAGAGTCTACATATCTTCCCAAGAGTTTTTCTAGTCAAGTCTTCTTGGCTTCCTTGGATGTTGATTGCCTCTTTTCATGGTTGCACTTTTTCGCAATCTCTTCCTTTTTCTCTCTTTCTCCACACAATTTTATTTCATTCCCAGGAACTTCCATTGTTTAGTTCCTTGTATAATCATCTCATATTCCATATGAGGACATATTATGTTGATTTCATCTAGTGTAGATCATGCTTTTTGGCAACCTGTGCATCAAAAGAGTTTCTGCTTTCTATTTTGATCATACTTCTAAAGATAGAAGTGTACTACTTGCAACCACATGACATGACTTCATAGCATCCAATGTTAGCATGTATATACATGTACCTCATTATTTTCCTTTTGAGTCATCCTGCAACAGGTTTCTTTAGAATGAAAGAGTTTCATTCTCTTGTCTTGCTTCATTAGTATGTCATTATGTTCTAATCCTAGAATTCTGCAAGTTAGAATTCTCGAAGAAACCTTTTTTCTTTCTTTCTAATCAGTGAATCCAAAGAGGATTTCATTAGAAAATGTCAGCACTTATTTCCTTATTGATTATTGAATGATGACCTTTGATCTTGATGACTGCCTTCTATAAATGTTGTTTTCAGTGAGGTTTCCAAGAGCCACTTATAGTATAGATGTCACATATGTGTTACAAACATCCTCCTACAATGAGTGCTCCTCCTTCAATGCTTCCATCATGATGCCAATCATGGAGTGATGTATTTATCTAATATACCATGCTTCCTAACATACTATTTTATAACCTGATAGATACCTGTTAAAGAGGAAGATGATCTCAATCCTAATAGAGATCTTTCACTTCTTTCTTAGGCTTCTTTGAATCCGGTTCTTCCATTTTTTCAACGATATGGGGTTCTTCCTTTTTCCTCTTGTCCTCATTAGATTTGGGACAATCATTCATAGCATCGTATCTTATCCATATTTCTTCTTTTCATCTTGAGGACCAAACTTACCGAATCTTACCTTTCTACTTGACATGGGAGCATTGGCTTGATTCTCTTCATTTTGATCCTATATCCACTTTAGCTTTTAACCTTGTCTTTTTTAATTCTCATAGAGACCATAGATCCTGGAATGGTGTTGCTTCTTTCTTCCCACAGATGCTTGAAGTGAAGTTCTCCATCCCTTTGGCAAAGCATTCAACATCACTTTAGTTATTTCTCTATCAGACATTTCTTCTCCCAATTCCGGCAATTGATCTTGTATTGTGAAATTTTCAATCTGAAAATTATTACTGCAGTGATTGATTTATTTCTCCTACTTATTAGATAAGTTATTTACAGATGCTTCAGTAAATTTTGAAATAAACACAGCTGCAGTACTTCACTCTAATCAAAAGCAGAAGAACAGAAATAACACATATAGCACAATAGAAACAACCATATGAACACAATTATTTTTGGACAATTGTCCCTGGAAAAACCCAATGTGGGAAAACCGGTGCAGCAGATGAGGGTTTTTATTTATCTTCAGCAGTGAAAAGAATGTTTACAGAAATCTTGACGATCAAAATCAAGTAGCATACACCTGAGGTGAATTTTCTGGACACTCCCGAAGAATTCCCGACACATGGGATGACCTCCTGCACCCTCTGCGTCAGTCTGCGCAGCCCCTCTGCGAAGTCCCTGCCTGGACTGCGTAATTTCTGCGTGGAGGGCAAGTGCTGCTGCTTAGCGCTGCCTCCTCCTCGTCCTCTGCCTTCTTCCTCTCTGACTCTGCTGCTCTCTCCCTCCTTTTGCTTCTGCAACCCTGCCTCTACAAACTCACCCACTGAAATCGAATTCTCTTACTTCAGAATCGATTTCCGTCGGATACTGAGAATGTGCTTGGTTTGATTTCCAAATGACCCTCAAGCCTCCTCTTATAGTCTTCTCGCTGATTAATCAACGACCCATATTATAACTTTAATCAATGGCTCAGATTAAAAGATTCACACTCTGCTTTATTAATAACCTTTAATTATTTAATTTCCCTAAGTTTAGACTTGGGGATCACATTAAAATAATTAATTATTTTATTAAAACAAAATCTGAGTGGAATTTCCACAAACGATTTCTGGGTTCTTTGGAATATTGTTGTCCAAGCCTCTCCCCAAAATTTGAGACTTGGAACACTTCCCGATGCTACAAAAATCAACACTCCCTCTTAGCGAGGAAAGTGTTCAAGCAAGGTACCCACTGTACTGCTTTGATTCTGAAGCATCTGCTGCGCTGTTGATGTCCTGGTTGCTGCCTCTCAACTCTGCGCTGCTTCCCTCTATATTGCTGCCTGTGACACTGACTCTGCCACTACCTCATCCGTTCTACAGCTCCCTCTGTCTCTGAAGACCACCCATTCCTTTATAGGAATGGGTTCTTGACCATCCCCATCTTTTCTCTGAAGTAAGTAAACTTAATCTTACTCAAAGCGTTGGTGAAGATATCTGCCACCTGTTCTCCTGTAGGAGTGTACCTCAACTGCACAACTCCCCGTTGGACATAGTCCCTGATGAAGTGGCACTGAATGTCAATGTGTTTTGACCGGTCATGAAACACAGGATTCTTAGAGAGCTTGATGCAACTCTGATTATCACATATAATTCCGGTCGGTTCCATCCTCTTGCCATATGGTTTATGAAGCCATATGGCCTTGCACGAAGTTGTGCTTGCTGCCATATATTCTGCCTCGGCTGAGCTCAGTCTGACGGACTACTGGACCAGGAAGTCATTCCTGATTCGAGACTGAAACAGTACCCACTGGTACTTTTCCAATCCACTGTGCTTCCAGCCCAATCTGCATCTTTAAACCCACTCAACCTGACCTCATTGCCCTTGGTGTACTTCAATCCATACTGGATTGTCCCCTTCAAGTATCTAAGAACATGTTTGGTTGCTGCCCAGTGAGCCCTCGTTGGTTCCACCATGAACTAACTGAGGGTATTCACTGCATAACAGATGTTTGGTCTAGTGTTGACTAGATACATCAATGATTCGATGAGCTGCCTATACAAGGTGGGATCAACTTCATCATCCTCTGTTGTGTCTATCTTATTACAGTTTGTAATCATCGACGTGGCCATGGGTCTATAGTCTTCCATCTGAAACCTCTTCAAGATCTCTGTAGTGTATCTTTCTTGCCCAAGGAAGATTTCCCCCTTCTGGTGCCATACCTCCAAACCAAGAAAATAGTGCATCTGCCCCAGATGCTTCATGTCGAATTCGGTAGCCAGATTTTCCTTGCAGTCCTTGATGAGCTTAGATGATCCAGTAAGAAACAGATCATCTACATATAATACTAGGATTAACGACTCATCCCCTACTCTCAAGTAGTAGAGATTGGGATCTGTGTCACTCTTGACGAAACCCATCTTTTGTAAATAGCTATCAATTCGCCCATACCATGCTTCGGGGGCTTGTTTTAGGCCGTACAAGGCTTTCTTAAGCCTGCAAACATGGGTCTTTTGCTCATGTGTCTCAAAGCCCTCTGGCTGTTCTATGTACACTTCCTCCTCTATCAACCCATTCGAGAATGCTGTCTTGATATCCATTTGGTGAATCTCCCATTCCATCTGCACTGCTAGAGAGATGACGGATCTGATAGAAGTGTACCAGGCTACAAGAGCGAAGGTTTCCTCATAATCGATCCCTTCCTTTTGTGCATACCCCTTAGCCACAAATCTGGCCTTGAAATTCTCTATGCTGCCGTCTGCAGCATACTTGATCTTGTAGATCCACCTTGATCCTACAACGGATCTGTCCTGTGGTCTAGGGACTACTTCCCAGACATCGTTTGTCATGATGGAGCTATACTCCTCCACCATGGCATCTACCCACACCTGATGCTGAGCTACCTCCCGAAAGCTAGAGGGTTCTCTGACCTAAGCTACCAGTGCCTGGTATCTGTCAGGTTACTTCCGTATCCTCTTCCCGTCTCTGGGGGCTCCAATAAATTCTTCTGCATCCCTCAGAATTTGTTGGAATTCTCTGCTCGGTCTTCCACTAGTGGTGGGTGGTCTTACCTGCTCTCCTGCTTGCTCTTCTTCGGAAGAACTCTCCTCAGAATCCTTATGCCATGGAGAGGCACTCGACCCATGCTCTGTAGGCCGTTGAGGCTGTACTAGTGGATCCTCCTTAATCTGCGTATCTGTAGCCATTTCTCAGAATCTCTCGAAGGCTCTCTCCTCCATGAATTTTACGTCCTGCCTTACTACGATCTTCCTGTTTTCTGGAATATAGATACGATATGCCTTCGCATTTTCACTATAGCCCACAAGATAACCCTTTTCCGCAGTTTGATCCAACTTCTTCCTCTTCTCATCTGGTACGTGGCGATACACCATATTGCCAAATATCCTGATATGGCTCGCTTCCGGCTTGCTACCTGTGAACACACTCTCAGGAGTTACCTTCCCTAATGCTCTATGGGGCACCTTGTTCTGCACATACATAGCTGTATTGCAGGCTTCTGCCCACAAAAATTTGGGCATGTCTTGGTCATATAGCATTGCCCTTGGAACTTCTACAATGGTCCCGTTCTTCCTCTCTGCAACTCCATTCTGCTCTAGATTGTATGGAGCTGTCCATTCTCTCTTGATGCCTTCCTTTGTGCAGAAACTGGTGAAGTCTTTATTGATATAATCTCCACCATTATCTGACCGTAGCTTCTTGATCTTCTTTCTGGTTGAATTTTCTACCAGTGCCTTGGAATCTTTGAAACACTCAAAGACTTCTTTGGTTTTGAGAAAGTAGATCCAAGTCTTCCTGGAATGGTCATCAATGAAGGTAGCAAAATACTTTGCACCACTGAAAGCGGTTGTGGACATTGAACTGCAAATATGAGTGTATCAACTCAAATACGCTCTTGGCCCTGCTACTGCTTCTTGGAAATGTTGCTTTGGTATACTTCCCTAGTACGCATCCCCTGCAGGCCTCATCTCTCCTTGTGTTGAGTTCTGGGGCTCCTATGACAGTCTTCTTGAGAATCTTCAAGGCTCCATGATGTAAATGCCCCATCCTTCTGTGCCATAGTTCATTCATATATCTTTCGTCTGTACTGCCGATCAGAGCCATTGGAGATTCAAGCTGGAGCTTATATAGTTTATGGCTCCTTACTCCAATTTGTGCCTTTTTTTTCTAGCTAGGATGTTTGACATAAACTTTGTTTCCAATAAAGTATATGTCATAACCCTTGTTCTGGAGCTGAGACACTGAGAGCAAATTCATACCCAACCCTGGTACATGCATAACGTTTGTGGCCCGAATCTTGTTGCCAGCTTCTGTCTGAAATATTATGGTACCTCTTCCAACGGGGGTACACTTGGCCTTGTTTCCCATTGTAATCTGGAAATTCATCTGCTCTTCTTGGTAGCTCGAAAAACATTCTCGAACTCCCGTCATATGAGTAGATGCTCCACTGTCAATATACCAAACACCTGGAGGAGCCGTGCTTGACACGCAAGCGAGATCCTCCTCTAGTCTGGATGCCAACACAGTAATGTCATGTTCCCTCTGTGTTTCTAAGTGCTCTGGAGGACTGCGTGAGTCCTTCTGACTACGTGAACCCTTCTGAATGTCGGATCTTTGGTCCATAGTAGATCCTCCCTTTCTGTCTTTAGCCTTTTGCTCTGACACCATGTGAAATTTTCAATCTGAAAATTATTATTGCAGTGATTGATTTATTTCCCCTACTTATTAGATAAGCTATTTACAGATGCTTCAGTAAATTTTTAAACAGTTGCAGTACTTCACTCTAATCAAAAGCAGAAGAACAGAAATAACCAATGTTCCACCAAGTCCCCTGGAAGCAAGGGGGCGAGGGAGCGCGGGAGCGGCCTATGCAAAAGCTCCCTACCAATTTTCAGGAAATGTGGGGGGACGTCGGGGTCATAAAAATTATAAAATATAAAGATATATATAATGTTATAATATTATATATGATATATCATTGAAAATTTAATAATAAATATTTATAATGCAACTGTATTTTTCATTTTTGCAAGGAATGTATATACAGTCATCATACACTTACATCATGAAAGATAAATCATAAATGATAAAATTTAAAAATTATAAATCGATGAAATCTAACTGAAACAAATTTAAAAGTTAAAAGTTAAAACATACATTATAGATTCATATGTAACTTTGTAACTGTATAATCATTAATGTAACTACTAACAATTTACAATGAAAATAAAGTTTAAGATATCATATGAGTTATGACATATATGATATTATATCAAGATTCAAAATAAACTTTAAACTGAAGTTTACAACTCAAGTCTGAAACATAAATATTAAAACTTAAAAGCAAATAAGTTTAAAGTTATGTCTGAAACAGTGAAACATAAAACATAACTTCTTCCGACTGTGGGCAGCAAGCTGCGGGCTTCTTCCGGTGACTGCGGCAAGTGCTATGGTCAGCAAGTGCTAAGGGATGGGTGGCAAGTGCTAAGTGCGGATGATACAATGATACAATGAAAACAAATGAAACCTAAAAATTAATTTAATTAAACAATCGATTATTGAAATATTTTATTTTTTTTATTTTTTTTATTTTTATTTTTTATTTAATAATATATATATTTTTAATTGTGGGCCCCACATGCCCCCTCCCGTCCCTTCACGCCCCCTTCACACCCCCTCATGCTCCCTAGACCCCTCAATCTGAGGAAACGTCCCCTTTGATGCCCCCCTTAATTTTCGGATTTTTGGGGGCGTCGGGAAACATCCCCTAGAAGTCCCCAAGACCCCCGAGCGCGAGGGGGCGAGGATTCTAGACCCCTAGGTGGGGGGGCGAGTCCGTGTAACACTGGAAATAACACATATAGCACAATAGAAACAACCATATGAACACAATTATTTTTGGACAATTGTCCCCGAAAAAAACCCAATGTGGGAAAACTGGTGCAACAGATGAGGGTTTGTATTTATCTTCAACAGTGAAAAGAATGTTTACAGAAATCTTGATGATCGTAATCAAGTAGCATACACCTGATGTGAATTTTTCGGACACTACGGAAGAATTCCCGATACACGGGATGAACTCCTGCACCCTCTGCGTCAGTCTGCTTAGCCCCTCTGCGCAGTCCCTGCCTGGACTGCGTAATTTCTGCGTGGAGGGCAAGTGATGCTGCTCAGCGCTGCCTCCTCCTCATCCTATGCCTTCTTCCTCTCTGACTCTGCTGCTCTCTCCCTCCTCCTTCTGCTTCTGCAACCTTGCCTCTACAAACTCACCCACCGAAATCGAATTCTCTTACTTCAAAATCGATTTCCTTCGGGTACTGAGAATGTGCCCAACTTGATTTCCAAATGACCCTCAAGCGTCTTCTTATAGTCTTCTCACTGATGAATCAACGACCCAGATTATAACTTTAATCAATGGCCCAGATTAAAAGATGACTTGATCTTCGTTTTCTAGAAGATTCACACTCTGCTTTATTAATATCCTTTAATTATTTAATTTCCCTAAGTTTAGACTTAGGGATCACATTAAAATAATTAATTATTTTAATAAAACAAAATCCGAGTGGATTTTCCACAAACGATTTCTGGGTTCTCTGGAATACTGCTGTCCAAGCCTCTCCCCAAAATTTGAGACCTAGAACAGTTCCCGATGCTACACAAATCAACAATTACTTCCTGTACTTATCGAGAATAGCTCCACCAATTTGTCATATATTTCTTTTGAAGATTTTAGTTTCGATACATAGGGGATGAGAGAGTCCTTTATGGATTCTTATAAGAATCCTCTGGGCTCTTTTGTCTTCCTTAAGTATCGTCTTTTGAAGTTTTTGATATAGTCCATGACTTTATTATTTAGATCTGTCCTTTTCTTCCATGCAAGAAAGTTTGAAACCCTAACCAATTTGTTTCTTTATTTGCAAAAAGACATTTTGACAGATTCAAATGAAGTCATAAAGATACTTACTTGAATAGATGTTTCTCTTCTTCTACCAGCTTCCTTGTTGATGATGAGGTAGATAGCAATAGAGGCTCCCTCATAGATTGACTTCTTCAAGAGTCGTGTAAAGCGGTCGATCATCTTGGATCCTTGATGATGATGATGATCAAGGATGATGACTTCAACAAGGTGGCTTGATGATGTCTCCAACAATGTTGTTTTGACTTTAATACCAAATAGTTGTTGATGGTGATGGCTTCAACATGATGTTCTTGATCCTTTGATCTTCTTGAGACGGCTTGAGGGTTTTACTAATTCCTACAAGCTGTTGCTCCTTGAATGAATGAAGATCTTCTTGAAAACTGATCCTTGATCTTTTGATCCTTCTTTGCCTTCTTGCCAAATAGCCCTTTCTTGTCTTCAACACCTTAGCTCTGAAACCATGTTGAGAATTTGGTAGGGCAATGTTTAATTCAATTCTCTTACTTGATAACTGCTTGTGTTATACTTGTTATGCTTCTACTACTTGTGAAATTTTTTAAATCTAAACCAGAAATTTTCGGCAGTAAATCTGATTTGCAATGCCTACTTGCCTTATTTAAATTACAAGTTATTTTTCCGAATCTCCAGTAAAAATACTTATGCAAATACATTGTAGCCTACACAATTATACAGATCAAGTACTGAAAAATAAGTGACGCATTGAGACAAAGGACACGTATTTTTTGGACAAATGTCCCTAGAAAATCCCAATGCGGGAAAACCGGTGCAACAGATATGAGGGTTTATATTATTAAGCAACAGTATTCTCTACACTAATCTGCATCTCAGAAACTGTGTTTCAGCCCTCCCGGCTCAAAAACCCCAGTCTCCAGCTAAATTTGGACTGTCTCTCGGAGCCACTGCATAGCCCCTGTGTGAGCCCTGCATGGGCTTGCGTCACTCTCTGTCACCCTCTCTCGGGTCTGCATCATCTCTCCTGGTGGTTGCGCTGGTCCCTCTGTTGCTTCTGCTGCCCTTGCTCTGCTATGTACTCTTGGTCCTCCCACCAATTATTGCATCTGATCCTCACTGCTACATTGAATCACTCAGGTCTGATCTTTGTCTGAGCACTGCTCCGTCAGAAGAATTCGATCTCTTAGATTCACTGTGTGTTTTCTCCAACTGACCCTCAAGCCTTCCTTGTTGATAAATCAACTGTGAAAATTTCTGAATACAAAATTACAGAAACCCTACTGCAGTATGTTGATTTACTTCTCCTACTTGTGATTTAATTATACAAGTTATTTTCAGAAAATATTAAGAAAATATCGAAGTAAACACAACTAATAGCCTACACAAATACAGATCATTTAATGAAACATAGCGCACATATGACAAATGACACATGACTTTTTGGACAAATGTCGCTAGAAAAACCCAATGCGGGAAAACTGTTGTAGCAACTCTTTGAGGGTTTTTTTATTATGCAGGATATCTGAATACATCTAGGGCACCAGTAGTGGTTTGCCCCACAGAGAAATTCACGGCAGCTGTATCTTATCACTCGGAGACAGAAAATATAGTTGATTCAAACCCTTCAGGAATTATTGAATACGAGCCCTTTCCTGCCCAGCGCAACCCCTGCGTCACCCTGAATGCCTCTGTGCTGCCTCTGCGTCACCCATAATGGTCTGCGTGCCTCTCTGCATGGTCTCTGCGTCAGCCTGGCTGGGCTGCGTCCCTCCTGCTGGTCTCTGTGCTGCCTGGTACAGAACTGCCTCTCTGATGTATGTATTCTTGACCTCGGATCAAAAGATCCTTTGCTGGTCTGCCTCTCACTAGCACTGCAAGCTCACTCGAAAATTCTCAGGAAACCGCGCCCCAGAATTTCAACTTAGCTCAAGTGCTGCTACTCTGTGTGTTTATTCTCCAACTGACCCCAAGCCTTCCTTTAATACTTTTCACGTTGAGAAATCAACGATCGTGATCTAATCACTAATCAACGACTAAGATTAGAGAAAGCTTGATCCACGTCACTTAGAACATTCTCACCACATGTGTAAATTAATTCACTAAAATTTTTCAATTTCCCGAAGTTAGACTTAGGGTCCCCATTAAAATATTTAATTATTTGAATAAATTTTACACCGGGTGGAATTTCTCCAAAAGATTTCTGGGTCTTGGAGATCTCATGTGTTCTAGCCCCTCCACAAAGTTTCGGAGCTAGAGCACATCAGATTGTACCCAAAATCTCAACACTCCCTCTTGGCGAGGAATGTGCTCTAGCAATACTTCGCCACTGAAGCAGCACCCTGGTCTCTGGCATTGGTCTCCGCGCTGTTGATGCTTGGCTTGCTGCCCTCCATCCACTCCACTGTTGCTTTCTATACTGCTTCCCATGATTCTGCCACATCTGTACTGCAACTCCCTCTCAAATTGCTGCATCATGCTGCCTATAGCACTGCCATTGCTAACTGTTGCATTGCAACTCAGTGGCTGAGAAGTAAGCAACTGAAAGACAAACACCCAATCACTGACAGACAAGTCAGTCTGGCTGCATCTCATCACTGAAGCACCCTCTGCTGCTACTCTATGCTGTCTCTCTAGAGCCTTTGCGTTGTTGCTGCTCTGCACTACGTAAGCACTGCCCCTCTGCGCTGCTGAAGTCCCATAAGCCTCTCCACTACTGCTTCCATGCTGCTGTTGTCACTGGACTGCACTGTTCCTGTCTTCAGCGTTCAAGCACTGCCTTGTGCCTTTCCATGATCCTTTGCATCCACTAACTCAAGTCATCCTACTACTGTCTTTAGGCTCTTGTAGCTCGTATGTGATCTAAGAGTTCGGGCACCTCAAGGATCCTGCCTCTTCACCATCTGTAGCTGCTCTACAGATCTATATTGCCCCACCTCTTCTTTTGAGGCACACGAGCACTCATGGCCACATCATCTTCGTTGCCACTGTCCCCTCTAGCTGCTGCTGCCTTGGAATTTGAAGCTTCCTTGTCCTTCCTCTTAGGACAAGTACTGGCGAAGTGTCCAAGTTCGCTACATCTGAAGCACCGGACCTTGGATAGGTTCTTCTTCTTCTTCCCTTGCTGCCGCTTTCCCTTAGATGCTAGCGCTGCATCTTCCTCCTCCTCCTCCTTTATCTTGACTCCTTCGCTGTTGAATTCCCTCTTGGTCACCCTTTGGATCTCCTCCTGTCAAAGGATTTCCCACATGTCTCCCCAATTTGGGAGTTGTGCTCTGCCCAAGGTACTTTGGACAAAGGTTTCCCACTCATTGGTGACTGCATTCAGGGCAGTCCTCACCATGAGCCCATCATCCGGAGTTGCCCCCATGGCAATGAGCTAGTCTCGTATAGTCTGCAATCTGAAGAGGAAGAGATCGATCTCCTCTCCCTTGTGCATCTGGAACATCCACATCTGATTCTCCAGAAGCATCTTCTGCTGGACGGAGCTACCTTGATACAATGTGGTCAGAGTTGTCCACACCTCATTTGCCGTCTTCTTCTCGACAATGTGTGGGACCACGTGATCCGTTGCTTCATCCATGATTAAGCGCTTTGCCCGCACCTGATTTTCGTTGAGCTTCTTCAGAGCATCCACATCGGTCGACACAACTAGGACATTCTTTGCGTGGTCTCTGATACCGTACTCCTCTAGGACTGTCAGGATTCTGGCTTTCCAGATCACAAAGTTAGACACACCGTCTAACCTATCTTGATCTCTCAGTCCGTACGGGGCCCTCTCTGCTCAAACGCTTGAAATAGGTCCTCTTCTCCCTTCTACTGCTGCTGCACTCAACAAAAGATTGGGTCTGGGTTTCTTGGCGATAGAAACCCTCTAGAGAAACTGTTCCCTCTGACAACTGATTTCCCTCCCATAAATCCTCTACCAATTCTGTCGAATCAACCCTCTACGATCACCCTCTTGATCGAATTTCAGATTTCTTGGAAATAAAATTTGTTGAGGGACTGTTTCCCCTTTGTCAACTTTGCTAGGCACTACTCTGCACCAACAGAACCGATGCCCCACCAACAACTTCGAAGATTAGAAGCTGCACTTCCAGCCCTGGCAACTGGCACAACGTCTCTCAAACTCGGACTGCGACACCCTTTAGGGCCTACGTCAGCCCGACGTGAGCCTGACAGACTCTGGGTTATCCACTAGGACCTGCGTCAGCCTCTGCGTCCCACTTGGTGCTGCGCTGCCTTCTCTCAGATCTGTGCTGCTTCAGCTGCCCTTCCTACAACAAAAATCTTCAGCCTCTTGTTGATGTCTTCAACTTGATCTGCAATCTCTCTGATACCATGTGAAAACTTCTGAATGCAAAATTACAGAAACCCTATTGCGGTACCTTGATTTACTTCTCCTACTTATGATTTAATTATACCAGTTATTTTTAGAAAATATTCAGAAAATATCGAAGTAAACACAACTAGCAAACTATACAAATATAGATAATTTACTGAAACATAGCGCACATATGACAAAGGACACACATGATTTTTCGGACAAATGTCCCCGGAAAAACCCTATGCGGGAAAACCGGTGCAACAATTCTTTGATGGTTTTATTTATTATGCAGAATATCTGAATACATCTTGGGCACTAGTAGTGGTTTGCCCCATAGAGAAATTCACGACAGTTGTACCTTATCACTCAGAGACAGAAAATAGAGCTGATTCAAACCCTTCAGGAATTACTGAATACGAGCCCTTTCTGGCCCACTAGAACCCTCACGCAGCTCTTCCAGCCTCTGCATCAGCCTCTCCTGCCCAGCACAGCCTCTGCGCAGCACAGGCTGCCCCTGCGTCACCCTGAAGGCCTCTACACTGCCTCTACGTCACCCAGTAGGGTCTGCGTCCCTCTCTGCATGGTCTTTGCGTCAGCCTGGCTGAGCTGCGTCCCTCCTGCTGGCCTCTGCGCTGCCTGGTATGGAACTACCTCTCTTATGTTTGTATTCTCGGCCTTCGATCAGAACATCCCTTGCCGATCTGCCCCTCACTAGCCACTGCAAGCTCACTCGAAAATTCTGAGCAAATC
Source organism: Pinus albicaulis (assembly GCA_034641835.2). Classification (NCBI taxonomy): domain Eukaryota; kingdom Viridiplantae; phylum Streptophyta; class Pinopsida; order Pinales; family Pinaceae; genus Pinus; species Pinus albicaulis. The sequence continues at coordinate 1,075,917,860 of CM076574.1, forward strand.
GTGCCCCATAATTTTGACTTAGCTCAAGTGCTGCTACTCTCTGTGTATGTTCTCCAACTGACCCCAAGCCTTCCTTTAATAATTTTCACGTTGAGAAATCAACGACCGTGATCTAATCACTAATCAACGGCTAAGATTAGAGAAAGCTTGATCCACGTCACTTAGAACATTCTCACCACATGTATAAATTAATTCACTTTAATTTTTCAATTTCTCTAAGTTAGACTTAGGGTCCCCATTAAAAAATTTAATTATTTGAAAAACTTTTACACCGGGTGGAATTTCTCCAAACGATTTCTGGGTCTTGGAGATCTCATGTATTTTAGCCCCTCCACAAAGTTTTAGAGCTAGAGCACATTTTATGCTACCCAAAATCTCAACAACAACGATTGTGATCTAATCTCTAATTGACGGCTAAGATTAGGAAATACTTGATCTTCGTCACTTAGAACATTCTCACCCACATGTTAAATTAATTCACTTTAATTATTTGATTTCCTTAAGTTTAGACTTAGGGTCCTCATTAAAATAATTAATTATTCGAATAACTTAAGCTCCGAGTGGAATTTCTCCAAACTATTTCTGGGTCTTGGAGATATCATGTGTTCTAGCCCCTCCACAAAATTTCGGAGCTAGAGCACATATGATGCTACCCAAAAATCAACACTCCCTCTTAGCGAGGAATGTGCTCTCGCAATACTTCAATTCCAGAAGCATCACCCTGATCCACGACATCGATCCTCTGCACTGCTGATGCTTCGCTGCTGCCCCTCATCCACTGCGTTGTTGCCTTCTGTACTGTTGCCCATGGCACTGCCACTTGTCATTTCCTCATCTGTACTGCAGCTCCCTCTCAAATGTTGCATCATGCTGCCCATAGCACTGCCACTACTAACTGTTGCACTGCAACTCAGTTGCTAAGAGTTAAGCAACTGAAAATCCACCCAAAAACTTGACATACAAGTCGGCTTGGATGCATCTCTATGGTGAAGCTCCCTCTACTGCTAATTCTGCGTTGACCCTCTAATGCTCTGCGCTACTGCTGCTCTGCACTGCGTAAACACTGCTTTGCACTATGCTGTTGAAGTCCATCAACCACTGCGCTGCTGCTGTCTCTGCCCTGCGTGACTTCAACCTTTAGCGTCTTAGCTATGCCATTGTTGCTCTTTCCTCCTCACACCAACTCTCTCCAACCATCTTGCTACTGTCATCAAGGGCTCCTGTAGCTCGTATGTGATCCAAGAGTTTGGGCACCTCAAGGATCTTGCCCCTTCTCCACTAAAGTTCAAAAGAACTACAGATCAATGTTGCCCCACCTCTTCTCTTAAGGCACATGAGTGTTGAAAATTTGGTAGGGTGATGATTAATTCAAATTCTCTTCTTGATAATTACTTGTAAGCTTATTTTACTTATGTATTCTCTTCTTAGCTTATTATGTCTTTCATCAAGTCAATTACCGAAACACACGAGACACAAATATAGGCTCTTCAAGCCAGGGCAAAAACCTCTCCCTCTTGGAGAGGAAAATCCACAAGAAATTCTTCTTATAGACTTTCAGATGACAAGTACCATGACCATGCCACAGATCTTGACCTTTATATGCCACCAAGACCTTGTCACTGCTTCTTCAATGACTCCTTGAGCTTATCCTACTTTCTTGCACCTTCCTGCACCGATCTACACCGTTCAACACTAGCCTTAGAGAGCTTGGTCTCTAACCCTTGTTTTCACCTTTACGTTGAATCCTTCTAGACTTCTTCTTATCCGTCTTTATGCCCAAAACAGAGGTACGAGTTTCTTCACCTTAGGTCCTTCCTTTGACTTACTTGCAACCCTGATCTTTACATTCATTTCATACCTTATATCATGGTCTTTGATCATAATCCTTTCTGCTGAATTGTCTATTATATATATACTTCAAACCACATATGTATCTTCCTTTCTCTCTCTATTCTTCAACACATACCTGTCTTCCGCATTCAATACTGTTCCTTTCTTCGGACTAGACACAGTCCCTTGTACGCATCAATTATAGACTTGATCTCGCATTTACTTCGGCTCCTTTTCTTACACTTGTTAAAATATTGTTCTCACATTTACTTCAGATATATGCCACCAAGGTTTACTAAGACTTATCCGCACTTTTCTGCTTCAGACTCATCCGCAAATCTTGTCCTCAAATGAACCACAATTCCTTTTATATATATAGGTCAGGTCCTTTTGAGTCGACTTGTGAGCCTTACTCTAAGCCAACTTATGCAGGAGGATTGAAGCCGACTTGTTCACTGATTGGAGGGATTACTTCAACGCTGAACTGGAGCCATAGCTTCAAGGCTTATGTGACAAGGTATTGAGGCATTATAAGTGTGACTTTGACTCATCATAAGCATGACTCATTAATACATTTATAACTAGAAGACAAATCCCTAAAAGACATCAAGAAGAAGTCTTTTGACCTATATTAAAACCTTGCTCATGATATCCATGAAGCAAGCATAACAAAAATATATATTCTATTATCTTTGTCTTTTTCCCTACATAAATACATAATTACATAGTCAGTATGAAGATCGATCCTAGTTACACTTTCCAACAATGAGCACTCATGGCGACATCATCATCATCCCTGTCATTGTCCTTCTCTGTAGCAGCCTTAGAATTAGAATCTTCTTTGCCTTTCTTCTTCTGAGGGCATTGTGTGGCGAAATGTCCCAATTCTCCACACTTGAGGCATCTGACCTTCAAGAGGTCCTTCTTCTTTCTTCTCTGCTGCCCGTGCTGTCCTTTAGATGCGAGAGCCGCATCTTCCTCTTCCTCCTTGATCTTGATCCCCGTACTGCTACTTCCCAGCTTGGTCAACCTTCTGATCTCTTCTTGTCAAAGAGCTGCCCACATCTCCTCCCAGTTTGGAAGAGCTGCTCTGCCCAAAATACCTTGAACAAAGGTTTCCCAGTCTTCCGTGACTGCATTCAGGGTAGTCTTGACCATAAGTCCATCATTTGGTGTAGCGCTTACGGAAGCCAGCTGATCTCGGATCGCTCGCAATCTGACAAGGAAGGGGTCAATTTCTTCTCCCTTCTGCATCTGAAATAGTCTCAACTCAAGCAACATCCTCTGCTGGATGGAGGTTCCCTGGTACATAGTGGTCAAGGAAGTCCACATTTCCCTTGACGTGTTCTTCCCGACAATACGTGGGATCACATGGTCCTTGACTCTGTCCATGATCATGCGCTTTGCCTTCGCTTGACCCTCTTCGTACTTCTTGAGAGCATCAACATCAATAGGGATAGCAACTGTATGCAAGACATGATCCTTGATCCGATGATCATCCAAAACTGACAGGATCCTGGCCTTCTAGATGCCAAAGATGGATGCTTCATCCAACCTTTCCCGATCCCTCAGTCCATGTACGACCATCTCTGCTTAAAAATGTCGAATTGGTTCCCTTCTCCCTCTTTTGTTGCTGCCCTAGCAAAGCTCAGATCTGGGTTTCTTTGGTGCTAGAAACCCTCTAAGGAACAAGCTCCCTCTGAATCTTGATTTCCTTCACAGAAATCCTTCTGCCAACTGATGTTGGATCATTCCTCTCCGATCACTCTTTGCTGCTGATCAACACTGTATCTAGACTTCTTGGCAGGAAGTCTTCTGAGGAACAACTTCCCTCTACTTTGCCACTGCCCCACTAGACATTGTTCTGCACCAACGGAAACAATGCCCCACCAGCAAACTCCTGAAGAAAAACGAGCTGCTCTTCCAACAACGACAACCAGAAAGAATGAGACTCAAAACCTCTGCACTGGCCCAACAAACACTGTGCTACCTCTACGCAACTACAACGTCACCCTAGCTGGATGACGTAGGCTTTGCGTGAGCCCCTTCGGTGACTGCGTCACCCTTCCTTGCCTCTTTCTGGTTCTGCACTGTCACTCGGGACAATTGCCTTCTTGCAACAAACTTTTCTTCTTCCTTTCGCTGATGGCTTCAGCTCTACTTGATCTGCAACAACTCTGATACCATCTGAAAATTTATGAATCTAAACCAGAAATCCTACTGCAGTAAATTTGATTTGCATTGCCTACTTGCCTTATTTAAATTACAAGTTATTTTTCTGAATCTTCAGTAAAAATACTAGTGCAAATACACTGCAGCCTACACAATTATAGAGATCAAGTACTGAAAAATAAGTGACACATTCAGACAAAGGACACGTATTTTTTGGACAAATGTCCACGGAAAAACTCAATGCAGGAAAACCGGTGCAACAAATCTGAGGGTTTATATTACTAAGCAACAATATTTTGAGTACATCTAGGGTGCCAAAATCCGGCTCACCCAACAGAGGAAAACCTCGGCAGACAAAAATAAATCCTGAGTTTTACCTCACACTGCAAGTCCTAGCTGATTCGGATCATAAACTAGTGAAGCCCCAATAGCCTCTGCGCTGCCTCTGCGCAGTAGATGCATAGGCTTGTGTGTGTCTAGCTGAGGACTTCGTCACCCCTTCTCTGCGCTGATCTTCCTCTCAGAAACTGAGTTTCAGCCCTAGCGGCACTGAAACCCCAATCTCTAGCTAAATCTGGACTCTCTTGGAGCCACTATGCGGTCCCTGTGTGAGCCCTGCATGGGCCTGCGTCACCCTATTAGGGGTCTGCGTCATCTTTCCTGGTGGTTGCGCTGGTCCATCTGCTGCTTTTGCTACCCTTGCTTTGCTATGTACTCTTGGTCCTCCGACCAATTACTGCATCTGCCCCTCACTGCTGCACTGAATCACTTAGATTTGATCTTCTTTTGAGCACTGTTCTGTCAAAAGAATTCGATCTCTTAGATTCACTGTGTGTTCTCCAACTGACTCTCAAGTCTTCCTTTATATTTTTCCTGTTGATGAATCAACGACCGTGATCTAATCTCTAATCGACGGCTAAGATTAGAAAAGACTTGATCTTCGTCACTTAGAACATTCTCACCAACATGTTAAATTAATTCACTTTAATTATTTAATTTCCTTAAGTTTAGACTTAGGGTCCTCATTAAAATAATTAATTATTTGAATAACTTAAGCTCCGGGTGGAATTTCTCCAAACAATTTCTGGGTCTTGGAGATGTCATGTGTTCTAGCCTCTCCACAAAGTTTCGGAGCTAGAGCACATCCGATGCTACCCAAAAATCAACACTACTTTGATCTTATCTTCATTAACTCATTATGTCTTTCATCAAGTCAATTATCAAAACACAAGAGACACAGAAGTTTGGTTGTTCATGCCAGGGCCAAAACCTCTCCCTCTTGGAGAGGAAAACCTGAAAGTAATTCTTCTTGTAGATCTTCAATTGACAAGTATCATGACCATGACACAAACCCTTGACACTAGTATGTCTCCAAGACCTTGTCATTGCTCTTTCTTGGCTCCTTATGCTGATCTCCTTTTCTGCACTATGCTACACCGTATTGCACTAGTTCTAGGGAGACTCGGTCCCTAGTCTAGTAACCCTTGATGATATGCTTCCCTTTGTTCTCCTTTGATGTGATCTTGGTCTCCAAGAATCTCCTCCTTTTGGTCTCCTTCCAACACCTCTCTACCTTTTGACAACCCTGAGACCGAATTGTGTTAACCTAGAGATAACCCTCAGTCCTTGCTGAAATGAAGACATTATAGGTGCAGACCTAGACCGAAAATAGAGAGAGAATTTTGTAGAAATTTCTGAATCTTAACACATGCAAAAATTATTACTGTTAATCCGGTTAAGCTCCTCTTACTTATATAAGTTATCAACTGAATAAATTCAAGTTAAAATCGAAGCAAAACACATAACATATCTCTACCAATTCAGATCTAGAATAAGCGCATGAACACATTGACAAAGTGACACAGTTATTTCTGGACAAATTGTTCTCGGAAAAACCCAATGTGGGAAAACCGGTCTCTGGCTGCTGGAGGGTTCTATTATTAAGAATATTTCTGAATACACAACTCTAGGTTCCAGATATGGAAAACCCGACAGAGAAAACTCTAGATCTACAACTCCTGGCTGATCTAGGGCCAACAATACTAACTGATCCACACCCTCAAACGGGATTTACAGAACTCAGCCAGATCTAGGCCTAGAAACCCCAACGCTGCCCCTGAAAGACTCTGCGTCAGCCTCTGAAGCCCCTGAAAGCCTCTGCGTCAGCCTTGAATGGCCTCCAAACCCTCAACACTGGTCCTGGAAGGGACTGTGTTACCCCAGAATGGGTGACGCAGTCACTACGTTGCCCCTAAGGGTCTCTGTGTAACCCTTGAAGGGTTTCCTGAAAATTGCTCTGTCCTTGCTGCTGCTGCCTTCCTCTGCGCTGTCCTTGAGCTGATCTCTTCTTTGCCTCTTTGTGTATTCTAGACCCTGGGATCAGATCATCCCCTTGGTCTAAATTCCCCTCTTTGCAACTGAAAATATTCTGAGTACTCTTAGCAAACCCTGCCCTAAAATCTCAGCTTAGCTTCAGTGCTCTGCCTCTGTGTCTTTACAAATGATCCCAAGCCTTTCCTTTATACTTTTCTTTTTGACAAATCAACGGCCATGATCAGATGTTGAATCAATGGCTAAGATTAAAAGAAAGCTTGATCCGTGTGACTTAAGACAATTTCATTACATGTTTAATTAAATTCACTTTAATTATTTTATTTTCCTAAGTTTTAATTTAGGAAATACATTAAAATAATTAATTAATTTAATATCTCCTAAACCATATGAAATTTCCCAAATCCATTTCTGGGTCTTGTAAATTAGGTGAACTCTAGTCCTTCCTCAAAATTTGGGACCTAGAGCACAACTGATGCTACCCCAAATACACAAAATCTCAACACTCCCTCTTAACATCAAGGGTGTGCTCTAGCAATACATCACACTTATGCATTACATGATTTTGGGCACTGGTTCTGTGCTGCTGAAGCTTGGCCTCCTGCCACTCAACTCCGTGACCGCCGCCGCCATTCCGTACCGCCGCCCATGACTCCCATTGCCACCGCAACCACTCGCATCAGCCCCTCTCACAGCGCCCCATCCGTGCCGCTCCTAGCACCGCCACCGTTGACTGGGCCGCACCGCAACTCGCCTGTTGAGAGTAACAACTCAATCTCCCGCCCACCTGACAGACAAGTCGATGGGCCTTATCCTCATCACCGAAGCTCCATAAAGCTACAGACTGGTGGCCGTGGCATCAAAAGAACGATGCACAACTACAACTTCGTTAGCGTAATCGACTCCCTCTCGCACTATCGAAGTCACATCGCCTCCCTTGTGCCGAAATTCCATCATGTGCCGCCGCCGCACCGCGCCGTCCTCCTCAAGCTCGCGCTCGCCAGCCTCTGCACTGCGTAAACAACACTGCTCTGTGCTGCTAAAGTCACATCAGCCTCTATGCTGCTACTGCTTCTACGTTGCTGCTGCTTTGCTTTGCGCTGCTCCTCCCAGCTTTCAGATTTGCCTCTGCTTCTGCATCATCTGTGATCTATGCATCCACTGCTCCACTTGTCCCGCTACTGTCTTAAGGCTGCCGTAGCTTGCTTGTGATCCAGGAGATGAGCTGCTCAAGGATCCCGCCTTCCTTTCATGTAGTTCCTCTACATGTCCATGTCACCCCACCTCCGTGGTTCATGAGCACTCATGGCTACATCATCTCCTGACCCATCATCTGCTACAACTTCCTTGGAAGAAGATGCTTCCTTGTCCTTTTTCTTCTCTAGACAATGGCTGGCAAAATGTCCCATTTCGCCACACTGGAAGCACTTGATGTTTGAAAGATCCTTCTTCTTCTTCGACTGCTTCTTCGATGCCAAGGCTGCATCTTCCTCCTCTTCCTTCTTTACTTTGCTCAACCCAGCGCTGTGCTGCTTCTTGGTGAATCTGCGTAGTTCTTCTTGTCGCAGGATTGACCACAAGCTGTCCCAATCTGGGAGGTCCGCTCTGCCCAAGATACTTTGGACAAAGGTTTCCCACTCATCCGTGACTGCATTGAGGGCAGTCCTGACTATCACTGCATCATCTATGGTTGCACTCGTTGCAGTCAGCTGATCCCCTATTGACTGTAATCTGAAGATGAAATGCTCGATGTCTTCTCTCTTGGTCATCATGAATGACCTCATTTGGGCCTCCAACATCTTTCTTTGGAATGATTTTCCCTCATACAGGAAAGTCAAGGCCTTCCACATTTCGTTAGCTGTCCTCTTCTAAGCTATGTGTGGTACAATATGGTCCTTGATATTGTCCATTATTAGCCGCTTGGCATGTCCAACAGCTTCCTCATGCTTCCTTAGGAGATCCGCATCTGTCAGTGTGGTCAGAGTCTGCTCTGCATGGTCTCTTAGACCGTATGCCTCAAGGACAATCAGGATCCTTGCTTTCCTCATTGAAAATTTTGAGAGGCCCTCTAGAGTCTAGCCTATCCTGATAATGCAGTGCATGAGGAGCCATCTGCTCAGAATGTGTCAGAGCTCCTCTTCTCTATACTAGAGATCTGGATCTAGGGTCCTTTACGAACTGGGCACCCTCTACTCTCTCTGACACTTGATTTCCCTCCTTGGAAATCTACCAAATCAACTATGATTCAGCTTCTTCTTTGATCCTCTGATCAAACTCTAAGTTTCCTTTGGTAAGAAACTCTCTGAGACGCTGATCTCCTCCCAATCTTTGTCACTTGTGCTAAGGCTAAAAATCTGAAAACTTCAGAAATTTAACCCCACCAACTCTTCTGAATTTCTACAACTTTTCTGTAGACTTTTTCTGAATCTAACAAATTCAGATCTGAATCACACTGGCTGGCTTCATAGCCAACCATCGTTGTTTCTGAGCTGCCTCTGCACAGTAATTGCATGGGCTTGCTAGGACACAGCGCTGGACAACGTCACCCTTCCTTCTGTGTGAATCTGCTCCTGAAAACTGCGTTATCCCTTCAGATGTGCTTCTCTGCTGCTTTCTGCAGCTAGATCCTTTAGATTCTTCAGTTGGTGACCCTTCTAGATCTGCAGTTGCTCTGATACCATGTAGAAATTTCTGAATCTTATATCTTATGTAGAAATTATTACTGTTAATCCGGTTAAGCTCCTCCTACTTATATAAGTTATCAACTGAATAAATTCAAGTTAAAATCGAAGCAAAACACATAACAGATCTCTACCAATTCAAGTCTAGAATAAGCACATGCACACATTGACAAAGTGACAATTATTTCTGGACAAACTGTCCTCGGAAAAACGCAATGTGGGAAAACTGGTCTCTGGCTACTGGAGGGTTCTATTATTAAGAATATTTCTGAATACACAACTTTGGGTTCCAGATCTGGAAAACCCGACAGAGAAAACTCTAGATCTACAGCTCCTGGCTGATTTAGGGCCAAAAATACTAACTGATCCACACCGTCAATCGGGATTTACAGAACTCAGCCAGATCTAGGCCTAGAAACCCGAGTGCTGCCCCTGAAAGGCTCTGCATCAGCCTTTGAAGCCTCTGAAAGCCTCCACGTCAACCTTGGATGGTCACCAAACCCTTAGCGCTGCTCCTGGAAGGGATTGCGTTACCCCAGAATGGGTGACGCGGTCACTACGTTGCCCCTAAGGGTCTCTGCGTAACCCTTTAAGGGTTTCCTCAAAATTGCTCTGTCCTTGCTGCTGCTACCTTCCTCTGCACTGTCCTTGAGTTGATCTCTTCTTTGCCTCTTTGTGTATTCTATACCCTGGGATCAGATCATCTCCTTGGTCTAAATTCTCCTCTCCGCAACTGAAACAATTCTGAGTATTCTTAGCAAACCCTGCCCTAGAATCTCAGCTTAGTTTCAGTGCTCTGCCTCTGTGTCTTTAAAAATGACCCCAAGCCTTTCCTTTATACTTTTCTCGTTAACAAATGAACGACCATGATTAGATTTTGAATCAATGGCTAATATTAAAAGAAAGCTTGATCCGTGTGACTTAAGACAATTTCATCACATGTTTAATTAAATTCACTTTAATTATTTTATTTTCCTAAGTTTTAATTTAAAAAATACATTAAAATAATTAATTAATTTAATATCTCCTAAACTAGATGAAATTTCCCAAATCCATTTCTGGGTCTTGTAGATTAGGTGAACTCTAGTCCTTCCTCAAAATTTGGGACCTAGAGCACTACTGATGCTACCCCAAATACACAAAATCTCAACAAAATCGTTACACCTTCGTACACCTTAGAGCCCTTTCTTGTCTTGTTGTCACACCCTTATATTCCTTCGCACTGTGATTTGCACTCCTACTTGTAGATTGATTCTTTGCTGTAGTGACTCTCGGTCTTCCTGAAAAACTGCGAGGTAGGATAGCCCAGAACTAAGGATAAGTATACCCTATTTCTCCTTCGTAGATTAACCTCCAAACTTTGATGTAATCTCAGTCCTTTACTCGCAGTTTCTATCAGAAAACTTGTCTGAATTGTGTGTCCTCAATGAGGCCGCAGTCCTATGTATATATAGGGGCTGTCTCATGTCTTATAGGCCGACATGGCTTCTGCTATAGGGCCGACTTTACCGATTGATTCTGAGTTGATTTTACAAGGAGCATCTCTAGCATATTCTAGGTCGTCTTCAAGGAGTACTTTGACAAGGTCTTTGTGTTGATATTTTAGGGTTTTGGGGTAGCATCAGATGTGCTCTAGCTCCCAAACTTTGTGGAGGGACTAGAATACATGAGATCTCGAAGACCTAGAAAGCGATTTAGGAAATTCCATCCTGTTTAAGAGATATTTAATTAATTATTCTTTTTAACTAAGGACCCTAAGTCGAACTTAGGAAAATTAAAAGATTAAAGTTAATTAAATTAAACATGTGATGAAAATGACTTAAGTCACACAGATCAAGCATCTTCTAATCTTAGCCATTGATTCAAGATTAGATCACGACCGTTGCTGTTTCAACGAGAAAAGTATAACAAGAGGGCTTGGGTTCAGTTGGAGAACACACACATAGTGGCAGAGCACTGAAACTAAGCTGGAATTCTAGTGCGTGGTTTGCTAAGAATTTCAGCGATAGCAAGGGGCAGTATTGGCGAGAGGGATGGTTTGATCGCAGGCCAAGACTGCAATAAGGGCAGAGAAGTAGCAGACTGAGCAGCGCAGAGGAAGCAGCAGCTATGCAGAGTAGCCATAGCCCAGCGGAGGCAGCAAGAGGCTAGGAGGGTTGACGCAGTGCCATAGAAGGCTGACGCAGTTCGAGGAGGACTGACGCTGGCTAGCCAGGGCAGCACAGGGGTAGTGTAACCCAGGCTGGGTGACGCAGGCCCTTCCTGAGCAGCACAGGGGCTGACGCAGGCTAGCAGAGCTGACACAAAGGGCTTCAGAGCAGCGCTGGGGTTTCTGAAGTCTGAAAAAAGCTGAGTTCTGTAAATCCCGTTTGAGGGTGTGAATCAGTCAGTTTTTCTGTCTCCAGAACAGAGGTATAGCTGCAGTTTATTTATTTCTCTATCGGGTTAACCAGTTTGGTGCCCAGATTTGTTGTACTTAGATTCTTCATTATAATAAAAACCCTCCAACAGCCAGAAGACCGGTTTTCTCACATTGGTTTTTTTCGATGACAACTGTCCAGAAAATCCTTGTGTGTCACTTTGTCATTGTGCTTGATATTCAGTTTAGATCTGCTATGTGTAGGTTGTTAATGTGTTTACTTCGATGTTAATGTTGAATATTTCACATTAATAACTTAATGCAACTAGGAGAAGTAAATTTGAAATATAATAGTAGGGTTATCGTTTGAGATATTCAGAAATTTTCACACTTTGGAGCATATAATTACATCAATGATGATCCTTTACAAGTGTGACAACACTTCATATACATGACTCTAAATTATACATTTATGACAAGATGACAAATCCCTAAAGACATTAAGAAGAATTTTTTGACCTATAATTAAAACTTGTTGCTCATGAAATCCATGAGTCAAGCTTTACAAAATACATTTTATTATCTTTGTCTTCTTCATTACATAAATTCATAATTACTAGTCATTTGAAGGCCGAACCTAGTTACACTTTCCAATAAAAGGCTAGGGTTTTACCATAATATTACCAAAACCTTCAACATCAAGAGAGTAGGATTTCAACAAGAGATCTAAACTTTATCAATAAACCCTAAGAAGATTAGGGTTTCATCATTAGCATACCCTAAGCATCGAAAGGCTAGGGTTTTATAGTGAACCCTAAGGTTAGTGTTTTATCAAAATAAAATGACAAGAGATAGAATGATAAGGGTAGATTCAATCTAGCGGTTAATCACCCTAACAAGAATCTTTATGATTCAAAACCCTAGACATAAGAGAGTTAGTATTAGTAATATAAAACAAATTTCAAATGAGAATGATCATACCTTTTTGTATGAGGAAAATCTTTTAACAAATCTTGTAGTCTAAGACATACCTTGTGTTGTTCTTTAACAAACCTTGTAGGATATTATCTTTTCTGAAGGGCTTCATTTGCAACAGAGCTTCTTTCATGATTCAAGTCTTTCTTTGAAGTTTCCTCCATAATCCTTGTGTATTCAACAAGCTCTCCTACCAAGGAAAATACAAAGAAAGAATTATGAGCATGCAATACAAACAAATCTCGATATGTGGAGGAAATCAATCATGAAAGAGGAAACAAAGAACAATATACTTATCTTTTGGTAAAATGGTGAAGGCTCCCTCTTAATCCAATATTTTTGAGGGATACCTACAACTTATCAAAACAATTCAAGAACTTCTAACATGACATATTAGATCAAAACATAAAAGAAAAAATTTACAAAACTTATAACAGTAAGGATATGAAAGAACCTGAAGTATAAGTCTTTGACTTCAGGTTCTTCGACCTTGTTCTTCTTGGGTGGAGCTTCATCAACAACTGTTGCATGTTCCCTTTCTCTTTTCTTATTCTGGTTCCTAATATTTTTTGGACATTGATTCTTATAATGTCCCATCTTATGACAATGATAACATTCTATTTTAGATAGGTCAATTTTCTTCTTTGGTCCTGTTGACCACACTTTGTCAACGACCCCATAGTAGTACACCCCCATTTTTTCAAATGGGATTCATCATGTTCGACGTGGTCGCGCTATCCAGATTCCATCATCAGTCGACATTTTTATGAATAATGTAAACCCATTCTGCATGTTTATGATGTGAATGATCTAAGTAAGACCGTCATGTCTGTAACAACCTAGGTAAGCCTAGTATGTTGGTGACGATTTCTATCCTAGGAGGTTTTTTGTCTCACTGATTTACTTGTGTTTTTTGACACAAGTGATCGGCAGAGTTTTCTCCTCCAGCCTCACCTCAAAGCTAGGGTGGATTTTGTCATCAAGATGCTAAGTGAGTCATAGTGTTTTTTATCGAGTCTTTGTAAAAGTAGTTTGGGAATAATCCTAGCTAGTTGGCTAGATTATTTTATTACAAGCTACTTGGTCTACTAGATCATGTTTTGAATCGCAGAATTGGGTATCTACTTGAGGGTCTATACGAATGGGTATTCCCCCTTCATGTGTCTAAATGTATTTATCTTATGTAAAGAGGGTTGGAAAAAATAATTAAAATCCCCTCTCAGTCAATTAATTAAATTTTCTAGCCAAATTAATTAAAAAATCTTAACCCAGAAATTTAATTAATTTTAGGTCCTAGGTGAGTATAAAATCCTTCAAAGGCAATATTCGTTGGTCCTTAAAAAATGAATTTTTAAAGGCCCCAGGCCAAGGGAATATTGAGAATTTCAAGGAATTTTGGACCCTTGGGCCTAGGTGGTTAAGTCAAAGTCAAAATTTTGAGGTAATTAACTCAAAAATAGTATTTTTGAGTTAATTAAAATGAAATTAAATGATAAATTCGTTTTTGCTCAAAATTATAATTTCGACGACCCAGATTAAAAGATGATCAAATCTTTTCGACAGTCGAGATTATTTTGACATGGATCAACCGAACTAGCCGTTGGAGATTTTATCTTATAAATTAGAGGTCCTTGTCAGTTTTCAATCATTTGATTTTTGGATTGTGCACTTGTTCTTGGAAGCTCTTGTGAATTTTCTTTGATGAATAAAGCATAAAGACTTTGGGGTTACAAACTTTGGTGTTCCTTTTCTAGATCTATGTGGTGATTTATTTCTAAACTCTGCTACTTTGTTTGACATTTTTATGGTTGATGGCCTTCATGGATTAATCTGCATACAGGTATCTTGTGCAGTTTTCTGGGTTCATAAAATGACATTTTTGATTTAACGGAAAGACTAGTTATCTATTTTTCTGAGGGATCTCATGTTTATTTTCTTAACCTAAAGTTCAGATCTAAGTGTGCAGGGAATTTTTTTTTTAAGGTTTGAGCGTCTGGGGAAGTCTTCAGTTGGACCAACCGACTCTCAGATTTCGAAAATCTAAAAAAGTCCATTGTTTTCTAATTCTCAAAGTTATCTTACGAAGTTGTGTTTTTACAAGGTCTTTTAGGGCTTGTGCCTCTCTTTAAAATTTCAAATTTCTAAAAATTATGCTGAAATGGGTTTAAATCTGGCCATGAGGGTTTATAAGCTGTAAATTAGCACTGTAAATTTGTCAATATTCTGAAGGTTGTAAGAGTTCATAAATTTTTGTGCATATTTTTGGATCTGTCTGGTCTTTTGCAGGTTCACAGGGGGTTTTCAGAATTTTTTTTAAAGATCTGAGCTAGATCTAACCCCTAGAGGGCAAGATCTAGCCTCAGGATTGTTTTACTGGCAGATCTGAATACAAAAAAAGAGATTTCAGGTGCATTGAAATCAGTTTTCTGGGTTACGTGGAAAAATCTTAAATTTGCTGGGCGAATTTTAAGTACTGGGTTCTTGCCTGCATAAAACGCAGCATACGCTCTCTCTTTTTCTCCATCGCTGCCCTTGTCTTGCCTTTCTCCCTTTCCCATCGCTGCCATCTTCATTCTATGCATCTGGCTCATACCCTCCTTATCACACCGTCGACCCTCTCCTCACCTGCCGTCGACGTCACCGCTGTATCGACCTGCAAAACAACAAACGAATTCACATATATGCGTTTTTTTTTGTTTGATTTCATTTTTTTAGGTTTTAGATTCTTACGATTTCATTAGTCTTAGTTTTTTAGATTTTAATTTTTTTTATTTAGTTTTGAATCTTAGATTAAACGTAGACTTCAGATTTTTTTTTGTTTTTTTAGACTTTAATAAATGTTAAGTTTAGTTGATTAGCGTTATTTTTTTTTTTGATAGCGTTAGTTTAGGTTTTTTTAGATTTAATTCTTAGTTTTAGATTTTAATTTTTTGTTAGATTTTAAACTTTCGTTTAGAGGTTTTGTTTTTTAGATTTTATTTAGTTTAGTTTTAGTTTAAAATTTGATTTTTGTTATTTAACTTTTGGTTTTAAATTTTTTTTAGTTGTAGACTTTAGATTTCAATTAGTTTAGTTTAGAGTTAGTTTTGTTTTAATTTGTTTTTTTAAATTTTAGATTTTAATCCTTAGTCTTAGTTTCATTTGTATATTTTGTTTGAAAAATAATAAAAAAAATGAAAATATAAAAAGTTCTCAAAAAAATCTTCATAGTCAAATGAGCTTAAATTTTCTATCTAAAGTTTGACTATACAGGAACATTTTAATTTCTGGATTGGAATTAATTGAAACATCATAGATTCAGAAACATTGCAAGCATCTGGCATTTATTTTTTAATGATCGTTTCATGATAGCTTTGTCGTGGGCTTAAGTATTTTAATGAATGGTTGTGGTGCTTTCTATTGAATATCATTGTAGTCATTTGTGTTTTCATTAGCAGCAGTTATACATCAATTAATTGACTTTAATTGCATAACGGGATCTTTTAACTCCATAAGGCACTGGTTTTAATATAATTGATTTGTGAAATCTCGTTAATCTCATCAAGTACTTGGTTATTTGACTGTGTCTCCTGAGTTGGTTGACTTGCAACCAATTCTATTTCTTTATTCCTATTAGGGTCTACCTCCCTTAGCTTGCAAGGAGACAACTTAGATAGAGAGATTGGGGATCAGGGTGACAGCCCCCGATCTGAGCCGTTGTCGCGGTGCCTAGACATTTTGTTCGACAACAGGTCCTAAACTTCTTGTTTCCTCCCTTCTTCTTGTAGTGAGTAGAATAAGAATTTGAAGTGTTGTCCTCATCTTCTTCCTTCTTATTATTTGCTAATGAAATTCGAGCTTATGCAGAGAAATAAACAGTAGAGAACATAAGCACAAGAGTCAATCACATGTACACAGTTATTTTTGGACTATTGTCCCCGGAAAAACCCAATGCGGGAAAATCGGTGCAACAGATGGGGGTTTATTAATTCTTCAACAAATGATATCTTTACAGGGAAATATAACGATAGGTAAATTTTGAAACACCTAAGACTGAATTTCCTACTTACTCGGACAATTCTCTGACACCCTGATCAACCCCTTCAAGCTCCCGTGTTTGTCTGCGTGATTCACTGCGCAGTCCCAACGCTGGACTGTGAGTCTGCATGGGTTCTCTGCGCTGTAGCCTCAAGCTACCTCCAATGACCCACTGCTACCCTCCGTCCCTGATCCCGATCGCTACTGACTCCCTCCTTCTGCTTCTGCAAACTTCTCGCCCTACAACTCTCCCACTGAAATCAAATTCTACTTTAGAATGGATTTCCTTTGGATACTGAGTGTATGCTCAGCTTGTTTTCCAAATGACTCTCAAGCCTTCTTTTATAATCTTCCTGTTGGAGAACCAACGAACCAGATTAAAAGCTTAATCAATGGCTAAGATTAAAACTTGACTTGATCCATGTTTTCTAGAAGATTCACATTCTGACTTATTAATACCCTTTAATTATTTCATTTCCCTAAGTTTAGACTTAGGGTCTTGATTAAAATAATTAATTATTTTAATAAGTCATGAACTGAGTGGAATTTCCACAAACTGTTTCTAGGTTCTTTGGAATGCTGCTGTCCAAGTCTCCCTGCAAAGTTTGAGACTTGGAACACTTCCGAATGCTACAAAAATCAACGCTCGCTCTTAGCGAGGAAGGTGTTCCAACAATATACCTGCTGCATGTTGCTCATATTTTGAAGCACCCTCTGCGCTGCTGATCTCTAGACGCTGCCCCCCATCTGCTGCGCTGCTGATCTCTGGACGCTGCCCCCCATCTGCTGCCTCCTGTACTGCTGCCTTCGACACTGCCACTTTCACTGCTGCCTTTGTACCACAACTCCCTTTGAATATTGAGCCTATCCATTCCTACTACTGGAAGGGATTCTTCATCAACCCCATCTTCTCTCTGAAGTAGACAAACTTTGTCTTGCCTAGAGCCTTTGTGAGGATGTCTACCACTTGTCCTCCTATTGGAGTGTACTGCAACTGAACAGCTCCATGTTGTACATAGTCCCTGATGAAGTGACACCTGATGTCAATATGTTTCGACCTATCATGAAACACACGATTCTCAGAGAGCTTTATGCAACTCTGATTATCACATAAGATGCTAGTTGGTTCCATTTTCTTCTTGAGTAGATTCACTAGCAGTTTTCTAAGACATATGGCTTCGCACGAAGCTGTGCTGGATGCCATATACTCTGCTTCTGCTGAACTCAGTGCTACGGACTTCTATTTCCTGCTGCACGAAGAAGTCATTCCCGATCCTAGACTGAAACAACACCCACTAGTACTCTTCCGATCAACTGAACTTCCAACCCAATCTGCGTCAGTAAAACCACTCAACCTGGCATCATTGCTACGGGTATACTTCAATCCAAGCTCGACTGTTCCTTGAAGATACCTGAGAACATGCTTGGCTGCTGCCCAATGTGCCCTCTTCGGTTCCACCATGAACTGACTGAGGGTATTTACGGCATAACAGATGTTTGGCCTTGTATTTACTAGATACATCAATGACCCTATGAGCTGCCTATAGAGCATAGGATCAACCTCATCATCTTCGGATGTGTCGATTTTCTTCCAGTTGGTGATCATTGGAGTTGTCATGGGTCTACAATCCTCCATCTGAAACTCTTCAGAATCTCTGTAGTGTATCTTCCTTGACCAAGGAAGATCTCCCCATTCTGTTGCCAAACCTCCAACCCCAGAAAATAATGCATCCATCCTAGATCCTTCATATCAAATTCTTCACCAAATTCTTCTTGTAATCTGTGATGAGCCTTGATGATCTTGTCAAGAACAGATCATCTACATACAAAACCAGTATCCAGGGCTCACTCCCTACTCTTAGATAGTAGAGGTTGGGATCTGCGTCACTCTTGATGAATCCCATCTTCTACAGGTAGCTTTTAATTCGACCATACCAGGATCTAGGAGCTTGCTTCAATCCATATAACGCTTTCTTCAATCTGCACACATGAGTTTTTTGATCATGTGTCTCAAAACCCTCTGGTTGTTCTATATAGACCTCTTCTTCTATCACCCCGTTCAAGAATGTCTTCTTGACGTCCATCTGGTGAATTTCCCATCCCATCTGTGCAGCAAGGGATATCGCGGACCTGATATAGGTGTATCTAGCTACTAGGGCGAAGGTTTTTTCATAGTCAATTCCTTCTTTCTGAGCATACCCCTTTGCCACAAACCTGGCTTTAAATTTCTCGACGCTGTCGTCTGCAACATACTTGATCTTGTAGATCCACCTGGATCCTACAACTGATCTCTCCTAAGGTATGGGTACTACTTCCCAGAAATCATTCGTCATGATGGAACTGCACTCTTCCACCATTGCATCAAGCCACACCTGATGCTGAGCTGCTTCTTGAAAACTTGAAGGTTCTCCAACTTGAGCAACCAAGGCTTGATACCACTCAGACTGCTTACGTTGTCTCTTCTCATTTCGGGGGATTCCGACAAAGTCCTCTGCATCCTTCAAAATCTGTCGAAGTTCCCTACTCGTTTTCTCATTGGTAGTGGGTGGATCTGCCGGATCTCCCTCTTGCAAATCCTCGGGAGACACATCCCTTGGATCACTATGCCTTGGGGAGGCAACTGAATTTTCTGCTGCTGGTTGTTCGTGCTTGACCAGAGGCTCTTCCTCAGACTACATAGCAGAAGGCAGCTCACAGGATCTTCTGAAGGCCTTCTCCTCCATGAACTTCACATCCCTTCGCACCACCACTTTCCTGATCTTAGGAATGTAGACGCAATGAGCCTTTGCATTCTCGCTGTATCCTACTAGATACCCGTTTTCGGCAGTCATCTCCAACTTCTTCCTCTTCTCACTGGGCACATGACAGTAAGATGTATTGCTGAAGATCCTAAAGTTACTCACTTCAAGCTTACTGCCAGTGAAGACACTTTCTGGCGTGATCTTTCCCAGTGCAGCGTGAGGAGTCCTATTTTGAATGTAGACAGCTGTATTACACGCTTCAACCCACAGGAATTTGGGCATGTCTTGGTCATACAACATAGCTCTTGTTGTTTCAGCAATAGTTCGGTTCTTTCTTTCTGCCACGCCATTCTACTCCGGATTGTATGGAGCTGTCCACTCTCTTTTAATGCCTTCCCTTGCGCATAATCCGATGAATTCTTTATCTATGTATTCACCACCATTATCTAATCGCAACACTTTGATCCGCTTCCATGTCAGATTTTCCACCAGACCTTTAAACTCTTTGAATTGATTGAAGATTTCATCCTTGGTCTTCAGGAAGTAGATCCAGGTTTTCCTGTAATGGTCATCAATGAAGGAGACGAAATATGCGGCACCGCTAAGAGCTCTAGTGGACATCGACCCACAGATATCCGAGTGTATCAAATCCAATACACCCTTGGCCCTATTGTTACTTCTCTGATATGTTGCCTTGGCATATTTTCCCAATACGCACCCCTTGTAGACATCATCTCGTTTAGTGCTCAGTTCTAGAATACCTGTGACAGTCTTTTGCAGAGTTCTCAATGCCCCATATGCAAATGCCCCATTCTTCTGTGCCATAGCTCATTCAGGTTTGTTTCATCTGCGTTGCCAACTAGTGCCATTGGAGAGTCAAGCTGTAGCTTGTACAGTTTGTTGCTTCTTACCCCGATGTGTGCCTTCTTCTTCCAATTGGGGTGCTTGATGTAGACTCTATTGCCAATAAAGTAGATGTCATATCCTCGGTTTTGAAGCTGAGACATTGAGAGTAAATTCATCCCCAATCCCGGCACATGCAACACATTAGTGGCCCAGTATCTATTTCCTGCTTCGGTCTGAAAAACTACGGTACCTCTCCCAACGAGAGTGCATTTTGCTTTATTACCCATGGTTATTTTGAAATTCATCTGCTCTTCTTGGTATTCGGAAAAACAGTCCTGTACTCCGGTCATGTGAGAAGAGGCTCCATTGTCAATATACCTGACATCAGAAGAAGCAGTGCTTGATACGCAAGAAAAATCTTCCTCAAGTCTGGATGCAAATACAGAAACATCGTGATCCATCTGTTCTGTCGTGCTTCTTCCCCCTCCTGGAGAACTGCGCACTGTCGCTGTAACAGTAGATTTCCGTTCATTGATAGATGCCCCCTCTCTGTTATTCATCTCTGACTCTGATACCATGTGAAATTTTTAGACTGAAAACTAACCAGTTGTAGTGATAGATTTATTTCTCCTACTTATTATATCAATAAGTTATTATTCAGAAATCTTTTGGAAAATATCGAAATAAATACTATTGCAACATTCACAACTATATATGCAGAGAAATAAAAAGTAGAGAACATAAGCACAAGAATCAATCACATGTACACAATTATTTTTGGACAATTGTCCCCGGAAAAATCTAATGCGGGAAAATTGGTGCAACAGATGAGGGTTTTATTAATTCTTCAGCAAATGATATCTTTACAGGGAAATATAACGGCAGATAAATTCTAAAACACCCGAGACTGAATTTTCGGCTTACTCGGACAATTCTCTGACACCCTAATCAACCCCTTCAAGCGCCTGCGTCTGTCTGCGTGATTCACTGCGCAGTCCTAGCGCTATACTGTGTGAGTCTGCGTGTGTTCTCTATGTTGCAGCCTCAAGCTGCCTCCAGTGACCCACTGCTGCCCTCCGTCCCTGATCCCGATCACTACTGACTTCCTCCTCCTCCTGCTTCTGCAAACTTCTCACCCTGCAACTCTCCCACTGAAATCGAATTCTACTTCAGAATGGATTTCCTTCGGGTACTGAGTGTATGCACGGTTTGCTTTCCAAATGACCCTCAAGCCTTCTTTTATAATCTTCCTGTTGGAGAACCATCGACCCAGATTAAAATATTAATCAATGGCTAAGATTAAAACTTGACTTGATCCATGTTTTCTAGAAGATTCACATTCTGATTTATTAATACCCTTTAATTATTTCATTTGCCTAAGTTTAGAGTTAGGGTCTTCATTAAAATAATTAATTATTTTATTAAGTCATGAACCGAGTGGAATTTCCACAAACTGTTTCTGGGTTCTTTGGAATGCTGCTGTCCAAGCCTCCCTGCAAAGTTTGAGACTTGGAACACTTCCGTGCTACAAAAATCAAGACTAATGCCTGATGCAAAGGAGCTCCATGATTTTGTTAGACCTAGTAGAGAAGCAATCATATGTTCTTTGTGTCAAATGATCTCATCAATGGCTTGGAGCTCATCTCTTATTCGGGAAATTCTCACAAAATATGAAGATACAATGTCATCTTTTGTTATCTTCATTGTTCTTAGTTCATTCTTGAGACTAGCAATTTGTCTAATGTTTTTGATGCTGAATAGTTTGGAAAGAGCTTCATACATCCATTTTGTAGTGTCTATATTGGATATATAGGGGATCATGTTTTCTTTTACTCCATCTACAATTAGATTCATAGCTAAGATGCTTGTCTCCTTATATCTTTCTTTTCCTGCATCATCTGCAGGTTCCTTCACCTTTCCTTGAACAAATTCCAATATTTTATGTTTCGCAAGAATGAGATCCATCGTTTTCTTCCATGCTTTATAGTTGGTGGCTCCTTCTAACTTATTCTTTGTCTTCATTGAATTTGCCATAGATTTTCTAGATGTAGATTCTTCCCTTCTTATGTTATTGTCTGGAATCCATTCTTTTGAGCCTTCCTTCTTTCAATAAATCTTCAAGCTGCCTTTTTCTTTTCTTTTACCTTAGCTCTGATACCACGTTAGAAAATCAGAAACGCAGAAAGATTTTCTTATGTTGGAAATTGCTTGTGATATTCTTATATTCTTATTAGCTTTCTTTATGTTCTTCTCATCAAGCAATCATCAAATCAAAAGCATGAATATCAGTGACACCAGAAGTAGGCACTCAGCAGGGCTAAAACCCCTATGAAGGGGAAAACCCAGTCAAATTTTTCCACTCGTAGATTCAAATTAAATTGAGACAAACCTAGACCTTTGACTAGACCAAAAGCCCTTCCTCACTCCACCAAGTCAACTTTCCAAGATGATTGTGCAAAATTCAGTAGCCTCTTCTTGTCAACCAGCTTCAACATAGCTACAACACAGAATTTCGACCCCCAGGTTCCAAAAATTCGGCCCTACTACAGATCTGAAATTTCGACCCTCCAGCAACAACCCAGAAACTCACACGTGTGGCAGAAGAGAGAGAAATTCAGCGTCCTTTTGCTTGATAAGTGTCTCCTTCGCCAGGGTTTTCTCCTTCTCCTTAGGTATTTCTCTCTCTTTTTTCTTCTTCAGCTATTGCAAATCGAACTTGCTTGTCATGTGCTCCAAATGAGGTCAAGTTGCTGCCTTTATATAGTGGATTCTGGCTCCCAATTAGGCCGACTTCTCTTCCTTGAGGCCAACTTGGTGGAGGAGGCCTAAATGACTCATTTTTCATCAAAATGAATTTTCTTTCTTGATAGACAAAGCCCAAGAAGGGTCTATTACATGATGACATGGACAAGGACTCTTGACATAAGCCCCAAAAGGCCTACAATGGAGGCTTTTACCTAGAAATAAACTAATAAAGCATGAAAACCATGCTAATAAATATATATTTTTTTTATAAATAAAATTTTCTTTTCTTTCTTTTGACAATACATTTCATTATGACTCAAATACAATTATGAAGACCGACGCTAGTTACATTCTTCAACAGTTGAGGCTTTAGAGAGAAACTTATTGAAAATAGTGGTGAAATTATCGAAATTTTTTGGCAAAAATAAACTTGGACCTGAAAGACTCAGAAAAACTCAGACAAATTGGCAACTTGAAAAACTTGGGAGAAATTGGCAATATTGGGAAAAATTAGAGATATTTGCAACACTTTCATTCAATCCCCCATAAACTCGCTGATCATTGCCTTTGCAAAAAGAAGGTCCTTACTCCCGGGAGATGGAATAGTGATTTTTACTATGGGAATCTCTGAAAAATTCTTTGTGCAGCATGATTTGTCTAGTTTCCAGAAGGTGCCATGTTTCAATCCCTTGACTATGAAGTCCTGGTGCGCTACAGCCTCTCTTTCCAAGATATGTTGATTATCTGAATGAGCTATTGTAAATATCACAGTGCATGGAGTTTGGTGGTTGGAGTCGAAACCCTAGCCCTACCAAAGGAAGTAGCCTCTTTTCATTTTCTTTTTATGTGCACAACACAATTTTAAACACTGGGTAGCCTGGTCAACCACATTATCGTGCCCACAGGTTTTTAAACCTGGGTCATCATCATGGCAAATGTTCTATCTTGCTTGACTTGCCACTAGACCACATGACAGTCAATAAGTTACCGATGTTTGATCCTTTTGGGTTTTTCCTATTGTCAGTCTCCTATTGAAGTTTGTAGATCTTATTTTTGCTGCAGTTCTGTTAGAACTTAGAACCATGAACACACTACAAACACCCTAAAGGCATGTCGCAAAATTGTTATCCATTAAACTTCAGATTCATTACCATGAAATACCTTTTTCTCATTTTTATAGTTCTGATATTTGATGTGTTTCACAGCTCCCAATGGCTTTTTATATCTTGTAGGAAACAGGGGTGGTTTTCAATGACCCAAAACGTTTTCTGTAGATTAATCCAGTTAACTTCCATGTGTAGATCTGCTTTTCAAAATTTACCTCAAACCATTTTTGTTGTTATCTGTTAAAATAAATGTGACAAAATCTCAGTGGCATTGAACTAGATATGAAGATCATATGTCATGGATTATATAGGATAATTTCCTTAGCGTTTTCCAGAAATTTTGTTATTTCAGACAAAGGATTTTCTTTTTGTGTGATAATGGTTAGGTTTCTTGGTATCAAACTTTTTCAAAACTAATATATATGTTGATTTTTGGGTAGCATCGGATGTGCTCTAGCTTCGAAACTTTGGGGAGGGGCTAGAACACATGAGATCTCCAAGGCCTAGAAATCTTTTGGAGAAATTCCACACAAAGTTTAAGTTATTCAAATAATTAATTATTTTAATGGAGACCCTAAGTCTAACTTAGGGAAATTAAATAATTAAAGTGAATTAATTTAACATGTGGGTGAGAATGTTCTAAGTGATGAGGATCAAGTCTTTTTGTAATCTTAGCTGTCGATTAGAGATTAAATCACAATTGTTGATTTGTCAACTAGAAAAGTATTAAAGGAAGGCTTGGGGTCAGTTGAAGATATACACACACTGGTCAAGAGATCGAATTCTTCTGATGGAGCAACGCTCGGGCGAAGATGAGATTTAAGTGATTCAGAGAAGCAGTGAGGGGCAGATGCAGTGATTGGTCAGAGGACCAAGAGTACAAAGCAGAGCAAGGGCAACAGAGATGCAGAGGAGGCAACGCATCCACCAGGAGAGGTGACACATACCATAGAGGGGTTGACGCAAGCCCACGCAAGGCTCATGCAAGGGCAGCGCAGAGCCTCCGAGGGACAATCCAAAATTTAGCTAGAGATCAGGGTTCTAAGCCAGCAGGTCTGAAACTCAATTTCTGGAGAAACTGATCAACGCAGAGGAAGGGTGACGCAGTCCTTCAGCCAAGCCCATGCAGGCTTACGTAGTGGCAACATAGAGACTGTGCAGAGCTAGCTGCGGTTTCACCAGTGTCTAATCTAGATCAACCGTGACTTGCAATATGAGGTAAAAATCACAATTTATCTCTGTCCACCAAGGGTTTTTCTGTTGGGTGAGCCGGTTTTTGGCACCCTAGATGTACTTAGAATACTGCTGCTTAATAATAAAAACCCTCAGATCTGCTACACCGATTTTCCCGCATTGGGTTTTTCCAGGGACATTTGTCCAAAAAATCTGGTTCCTTTGTCTAATGGTTGCTTGTTCTTCAATACTTGATCTGTATAGTTGTGTAGGCTGCAGTGTATTTACTTTGATGTTCTACTGAATAATTCAGAAAATAACTTGTTAAGTAAATCAAACAAGTAGGAGAAGTAAATCAGATTTACTGCAATAGGGTTTCTGTTTAGTAGATTCAGAAATTTTCACATGGTATCAGAGCACCTGCAGATTAGGGAGAGTTGAAGCCACAACAGAAGACCGAAGGAAATTTGCTGCAGGAAGGTAGCTGTCCCGAGTGACAGCGTAGTCCAGAGAGAGGCAAGGAAGGGTGACACGGTCACCTGT
Organism: Pinus albicaulis; assembly: GCA_034641835.2. NCBI lineage: Eukaryota > Viridiplantae > Streptophyta > Pinopsida > Pinales > Pinaceae > Pinus > Pinus albicaulis. The sequence goes on from CM076574.1 coordinate 1,075,943,379, forward strand.
CGGGCTCACGTAGAGCCTGCGTCAGCCCGGAGGGGTGATGCTATAGTTGTAGCAGTGGCAACGCAGTGCTTGCTAGGCCAGCATAGGGGTTTCGAGCCCCAGTCTTTCTGGTTGTCGTAGCTGGAAGTGCAGATAATTTTTCTTGAGTAGTGGCTGGTGGGGAATTGTTTCTGCTGGTGCAGAACAATGTCTAGTAGGGTGTGACAAAGTAGGGGAAACAATTCGTCAGAAGACTTCTCGCTAAGAAGTCTAGATCCAGTGCTGATCAACAACAAAGGGTGATCAGAGAGGGTTGATTCGACATCAGTGGCAGAGGATTTCTGAGAAGGAAATCGTGTTTCAGAGGGAGCGTGTTCCTTAGAGGCTTTTTAGCGCCAAGAAACCTAGATCCAAGTTTTGCTGGGGCAACAACAAAAGAGGGAGAAGATAACTTGTTCGATAGTTTGCAGCAGAGATGGCAGCCAGTGGATTGCATAACCCTGAGGGAATGTCTTCCTCAGAGAATTCTGAACCAAGGAATTCGGTTTTCCACTGCAGAGCAGCAGTAGTTGGGAGCAGATCTACTCACTCCCGCTGGGAGTGCGTAGAGCCAGTTAGCAGCTGCACAAAGGAGAGAGGAGGCATTCGACATTTTGGCGAGATCATTTCCTTCTCCAGATTTGAGTTTTCATATTTTTGCAGGTCTGTAGGGATGATCGTACAAGATTGCCAGAGAAGGTTGTGCGAGTTATCCAGAATACAAATTTGGGTAGCAGATCGACTTCCAGTGGTCGGAAGCAGTTGCCGGAGGAAGTGCGAGTTGTCTAGTGCGAGTTGCAAAGAGAGAAAGGGTCCCAACCAGGGACTAGGCTTGAAAGGGGCACCAGACCAAGGAGGAGTATGAGAGTGAAAGATGACAGGCAATATCGTTGAGGTGCCCAAACTTTTGGATCACATACGAGCTACGAGAGCCCTTAATGACAGTAGTAGGATGACTGGAGTCAGTTGGTGCGGAGGATTATGGAGGCACATTGGCAGAGCAGAGGCAGCAACAGTGTGGCAGTAGCGCAGAGCAGAGGTAGCAACACAGAGCAGAGGCAGCAGCAGCGTGGCAACAGTGCAGAGGCTGATGGGATTTCTGCAGCGCAGAGGCAGTGCAGCAACAACGTAGAGATCCAGAGGGTTAGCGCAGATTAGCAGTAGAGAGTGTTTCAGTATCAAGGTGCATCCAGACTGACTTGTCTATCAGGATTTTGGGTGATGTCCTTCAGTTGCTTAACTCTCAGCAACTGAGTTGCAATGCAACAGTTAGCAGTGGTAGTGCTATGGGAAACATGATGCAACATTTGAGAGGGAGTTGCAGTACAGATGAGGCAATGTCAGTGGAAGTGACATGGGAAGCAATACAGAAGGCAACAACGTAGTGGATGAGGGACAACAGTCGACCATCAGCAGTGCAGAGGACCGATGCCATGGATCAGGGTGATGCTTCGGATTGAAGTATTGCTAGAGCACATTCCTCACTAAGAGGGAGTGTTGATTTTTGGGTAGTATCGGATGTGCTCTAGCTTCGACACTTTGTGAAGGGGCTAGAACACATGAGATCTGCAAGACCCATAAATCGTTTGGAGAAATTCCACTCGAAGCTTAAGTTATTCAAATAATTAATTATTTTAATGGAGGCCGTAAGTCTAACTTAGGGAAATTAAATAAATAAAGTGAATTAATTTAACATGTGAGTGAGAATGTTCTAAGAGACGAGGATCAAGTCTTTTCTAATCTTAGTCGTCGATTAGAGATTAGATCACGGTCGTTGATTCATCAACTGAAAAAGTATTAAAGGAGGGCTTGGGGTCAGTGGGAGATATACACACACTGGATGAAGAGATCGAATTCTTCCGACGGAGCAGTGCTCAGACGAAGATCAGATCTGAGTGATTCAAAGAAGCAGTGAGGGGCAGATGCAGTGATTGGGCGGAGGACCAAGAGTGCAAAGCAGAGCAAGGATAGTAGAGACGCGGAGGAGGCAGTGCAACCACCAGGAGAGGTGACGCAAACCCTAGAGGGGCAGCGCAGAGCCTCCGGGAGACAGTCCAAAATTTAGCTGGAGATTGGGGTTCTAAGCTGGCAGGGCTGAAACTCGATTTCTGGAGAAGCTGATCAGCGTAGAGGAAGGGTGACGCAGTCCTTCAACCAGGCCCACGCAAGCTTACGTAGTTGCAACGTAGAGACTGCGCAGAGCTAGCTGGGGTTTCACCAGTGTCTGATCTGGATCAGCTGGGACTTGCAGTGTGAGGTAAAACTCACAATTTATCTTTGTTCACCAAGGGTTTCTTTGTTGGGTGAGCCGGTTTTTGGCACCCTAGATGTACTAAGAATATTACTTCTTAATAATAAAAACCCTCAGATCTGTTGCACCGGTTTTCCCGCATTGGGTTTTCTGGGGACATTTGTTCGAAAAATCTGTCCTTTGTCTAATGGTTGCTTATTCTTCAGTACTCGATCTATATAGTTGTGTAGGCTGCAGTGTATTTACTTTGATGTTTTATTGAATAATTCAGAAAATAACTTTGTTAAGTAAATCAAACAAGTAGGAGAAGTAAATCAGATGCACTACAGTAGGGTTTCTGTTTAGTAGATTCAGAAATTTTCACAATCAAGACCTGATTTAGAAGTGACGCTTAGTAGTTCTAGCTCATCATATGAATCAGACACAATTATCTTACCGTGGAATTTTCCATATTGGCATTGACGTTTATATTATCCATGCAACTGATAACTTCAAAGGGACTGAGATATTAACTGCCATTTGGCTTAACACACATTAAACATTACATAAAAGTTGCTTGTTCTTCTGGTGAATTCCTGGAGATGTAAAACTATATGACTGTCATATTAAGTATGCTCTCAATAACCTGCCTGTCTTTTTTACAAGTTTTGCAATGCAATTTTAGCTTTATTTATCCAGGCAATTTGATCTTGATTCCTCTGACAAGTACAGTCTCTGCTCTAGCAGGATCTTAATGCAAATTCATGTGCCACACTGTTGGAACTAGCGCCCTCAGCAATACAGCTGATGGGATGTTTTTGTTCACTAAAGGAAATTTACTTTGTCAGCATAGATATGCATATAGATTCTTTAAACCGTTTTTGCTTGCACTAACAGTTGAATTGTGAATGCAGAAAATGATGAACAAGGTTCATCCTTCCAAACCTGACTGGTATGAGGAGTTTTATGCTATTGCTTTGGACCGAGGAATGAAATCTTATGAGAAAGAGGTGAGGGATAAAATTGGTTTGCTCACTCAATGCTGCAGTAATATTTCTTGGTAATCTTGGAATTTAGTTGGCAACGTACATTCTGCAATCTGAAACTTATATGCATAGTTTTCAGGAATCTTTGTCCAGAATTATACTGCAGTAATCTATCTTGGTAATCATGGAATTTAGTTGGAAATGTAGATTCTGTGAGTTGCAACTTATATGGATAGTTGTCAAGATTCTTGGATTTATACTGCTCGTTTCCTTCACTTGTCAAGTGTCCTGTCAATCATTTGAAAGGAAAAATAATACAAATTGATCTATTGGAACAGAGGAATCCTTGTTTCAGCAGGAGTTATACTGGGATTACCAGCCTGATTCATGACCTTGTTCTAAAATGAGAGCACTTTGTCCTTTTGCATTCTTTCTGAAAAGGAGGTTCCATTCCATAGAGGGTTAATAAAATTGGTTTGGAGTTAATGGGCAAGTCCAAAATGAGTTGTGAAATTCAGATAGGCTCCTAATCAGACTTCCATTACTAGGCATACTGACAGTTACAAAATTTCAAGTGCATTTATGCAAAACAAGGCGTTTAACATTCAAAAGGAGGCTTACTTTGTGAAGTAAGGGATGATGATTGTAGAGGAGCTTTGATAAAGATACAGATCCTTAACAACTTAACAAGTAACAGGATAACAAAAGAAATATTTGATGCATAAATGAGTTCTAAAAATAAACTATATTTTCTTGTTGAATTAATCGACATAAAAAACCAATCTTGAACCTATGAGGCAACATCAAGAAAGCCAGCGATTATATAAAAGTCAGGTTGGCATTGGAAAAAAGGGGAAATCTTTTGGAAAAAAAAGACACTACTTTTATGCAGTTAGTCTAAAATGCTGAGAAATAATTTCTAGATTGGCATCATTCCAAACTACAGTAATATTCCGAAAATGTACACGAGATTGATAATTGATGCTAAACATAAATATTATCCTTCAAACACTTCAAATTACATAATATAATAAACAGAAGTGGCAGAGACTAGTGTTCAATGCAGGTCGAGGTAGGAAACCTAGTTATATCAAAATACATAGTAACATCACTGTAAGGGAGATCAAATTGCAAAGTGATCAAGGGCAGTTTCTTCAACTATTTACAATGTTTCCCATTTATGACGCCATTTATTTTCTTTCAGCAAGAAGGTGTACCAAAATTTGTGAATGAAAGCTGTCATACAAGGAAACTTTTATTAGGATACGAGTTACATCCATATTCAACTCTTTGAATGTCACTGTCGTACTTGAATTTCAATGATATCTCAGAGGGAGGAAAGGATAAATGGAGAGGCCATGTGAAGACTGCACAAAAGAGTGTTGATTTGATGGGAGTATAGTTCATTTTATCGGGATGCTTATTAAGCAAATATTGATCAAGTTCAGCATTTGACCTTGGGCTATATTTATATTTGGTGTCCACTCATTGTAAATCATCAGTCATCTATATATATATATCGAGAGAGAGAGAGAGAGAGAGAGAGTTAGTTCTTTATCCTTATTCCAATTGGAAAAGTCAAAATACAAACTTGAGCATGCATGCTCCAAGAAGAGTGTTGTCAAAGAGAATAGAATCCTTATTGATTCCATGAAGGATCATTTGATCCTTAACGTTGTGGGGAAGTTAGTTGATGAGATGTATGTAACATTGATTACTTTGTATCCGTTTGGAAATGCATCTTGGGATTCTTATGAAGAGTCTGCATAATTATACACACTTGAATGGCACAAACAAAGTATCTAGTTACTTGATGAAGATGTTAATTCCTGAACCTAGCACTCGTCAGTTAGTTCCTAGCAGATTACAAATCTATTTAATAAAAGCACAACTGGGTTCGTAACACACTTATTAAGCGGAAACAAAAATTGCAACCAATCTCAATCACATGTGACACATAAATTCTTCCCAATGAAATTAGTTCTTCATTAAATCTTATTCAAAACCTACTTGGGCTCCCGTCTTGGGATAATGGCTCAACTGAGAAATTTATAGCTACAACATACCCGAGATGTGATCTAGTTGATCAAGCCCTATATTTGTCCTTGATCTACTTGACCGATTTAGATCTTCAATGTTGTACCCTTGTACCTTCCTCAGACTTGGCACACTTGAGTATCACACTCCACACTTGAGAAAAACCCTTTCTTATGTGAAAATTCCAAGTCCTAGATCTGGAATCCTACTGCAGCTAACTGAATTATCTTCACCTGCTTGAAAATTACATTAACAAGTTATTTGTAGATTTCTTTTGTAAACATTGAAGTAATTACTGCTACAACCTTCATTTAAATAATTTAGATGCAGAAACCAGAAACTGAGCAAGAGAAAAATATCACACAGGACACCGTTGTTTTTGGACAAATGTCCCTGGAAAAACCCAATGCGGGAAAATCGGTGCAGCAGATCTGAGAGTTTTATTATTAAGCAACAGTTATAGCTGAATACATCTCTGAATGTCTCTCCGGACAATTCAGTTACAAAGAATATCACTGACAGAGAAAAATAGTCAGATTACCTCACTTTGCAAGTCCTGACTTATCCGGTAGCTGAAATGACAAGCCCCCAACACCCTCTGCGCTGCCTTTGCGCAATAATTGCGTAGGCTTGCATGGGGACCTCTGAAGGACTGCGTCACCTCCTCCGCTAGATCGGTTTGCTCTCAGAAAACCCGATTCCAACCCCCTCCCGGCTCAGAATCTTGATCTCCCAGCAAAATCTCAGACAATAGCTTGGAAACGCTGTGCTGCCTCTGTGTGTGGCCTATGTGGCCTTGCGTCACCCTCTCTGTGTGAAATTTTTTGAATCTTCTAAACATAAATTCTACTGCAGAAAATCTGATTTACTTCTCCTACTTGTTTATTTAACTTTACAAGCTATTTTCTAAATTATTCATGAAAACATTGAAGTAAATACACTGCAGCCTACACAATTATACATATCAAGTATTGAAGAATAAGCAATCATGCAGACAAAGGACAGATTTTTTCGGACAAATGTCCCCGGAAAAACCCAATGCAGGAAAACCCTGTGCAACAACTCTTGAGGGTTTTTATTATTCTGAATACAAACTAGGGTGCCATAAATAACTCACCCAACAAAGAATTTCCTTGGCAGAAGTACCTCTATCCGAAGACAGATATTATGGCTGATCCAACGTCAAAATGACGAACTCCACAAGTGCTTACGCAGTCCCCAACAACCTCTGCGCTGGATCTGCGTCGCCCTTCCTATGTTGAGATTTTGGGGTGTTTGTGAAATTTTCAAGAAAGAAACTATTTCTGCAATACTTGGTTTATTTCTCCTACTTATGAGATAAGTTATTTATAGATAGTTCAGTGAATTCTGAAATAAACACATTTGCAGATCTTCACTATCATCAAGAGCATAAGAACAAAAAGATAAATTACACAAGTAGCACAATAGAAACAACCATATGAACACAATTATTTGTTGACAATTGTCCCTGGAAAAACCCAATGTGGGAAAACCGGTGCAGCAGATGAGGGTTTTGTATTTATCTTCAGAAATGGAAAGTACATTTACAAGAGTCTGATGAGCAGATAAAATTAGCAAACACCTGGTTGAATTTTCTGGAACCTCCAGACAAATTTCAGACCCTCAGGGTGACCTCCTTCACCCTCTGCGTCATCCAGCGTAAGAGCTCTGCGCAATCTCTCCCTAGACTGCGTGATTCTGCGTGGAGGGGGTCTTACTGCTGATCAACTCACCCTTCCCTTCATCCTCTTGACTTCTGCCTCCTGATTACTGACTCGTCCCTCTTCCTTTTGCTTCTGCAACCCTGCCTCTATAATCTCACCCACTGAAATCAAGTTCTCTTGCTTTAGAATCGGTTTCCTTCGGGTACTGAGAGTGTCCTCGGCTTGATTTCCAAATGGCCCTCAAGTCTCTTCTTATAGTCTTCTCGCTGATGAATCAACGACGAGGATTATGTCGTTAATCAAAGGCTCAGATTAAAATATGACTTGATCTTCGTTTTCTAGAAGATTCACACTCTGCACTATTAATACCCTTTAATTATTTAATTTCCCTAAGTTTAAACTTAGGGTCTGCATTAAAATAATTAATTATTTTAATAAAGTCATATCTGAGTGAAATTTCCACAAATGATTTCTGGGTTCTCTAGAAACTATCGTCAAGCCTCTCTACCAAAAATGAGACTTAGAACACTTCCCGTTGCTATAGAAATCAACACTCCCTCTTAGCGAGGAAAGTGTTTAAGCAAGATACCGCTTACTGCTCTGACTCTATAATATCTGCTGCGCTGATGTTGTCCTGGCTGCTGCCCCTCATCTCTACACTGTTGCTTCCTATATTGCCGCCTCGTGACACTGCCTCTGCCATTGCAGCATCCGTACTGCAGCTTCCTCTTCCTCTGAAGACCGCCCTTTCCTCTAATTAAAAGGGTTCTCGACCATCCCCATCTTCTCTCTGAAGTAAGTGAATTTGATCTTACTAAGAGCCTTTGTGAGGATATCTGCCACCTGTTCTCCTGTAGGAGTGTATCGCAACTGTATTTCTCCCCTCTGGACATAGTCGCTGATGAAGTGGCACTGAATGTCAATGTGTTTCGACCGGTCATGAAACACAGGATTTTCAGAGAGCTTGATGCAGCTCTGATTATCGCACATAATCTTGGTCGGTTCCATCTGCTTCTTGAGTAGGTTCAAGAGTAACTTGCGGAGCCATATGGCCTGGCACGAAGCTGTGCTTGCTGCCATGTACTCTGCCTCGGCTGAGCTCAGTGCTACGGACTTCTGTTTCCTGCTGCACCAGGAGGTCATTCCTGATTCGAGACTGAAACAGTACCCACTGGTACTTTTCCGATCTACTGTGCTTCTCGCCCAATCTGCATCTGTGAACCCACTCAACTGGACCTCATTACCCTTGGTGTACTTCAACCCATACTCGACTGTCCCTCTCAGGAATCTGAGAACATGTTTGGCTGCTGCCCAGTGAGCCCTCCTTGGTTCCACCATGAACTGACTGAGGGTATTCACTGCATAACAGATGTCTGGTCTAGTATTGACTCGATACATCAATGATCCGATGAATTGTTTGAACAATGTGGGATCGGCCTCATCATCCTCCGATGTGTCTATCTTCTTCTAGTTAGTAATCATTGGCGTGGCCATGGGTCTACAGTCTTCCATTTGAAATCTCTTCAAGATTTCTGTCGTGTATCTTCCTTGCCCTAGGAAGATTTCCCCTTTTTGCTGCCAGACTTCTAATCCAAGAAAATAGTGCATCTGCCCCAAGTCCTTCGTGTCGAATTCTGTTGCCAGATTCTCCTTGCAGTCTTTGATGAGCTTGGATGATCTGGTCAAAAACAGGTCATCCACATAAAGTACAAGAATAACCGGCTCATTCCCTACTCTCAAGTAGTAGAGGTTGGGGTTTGCGTCACTCTTGACGAACCCCATCTTCTGCAAGTAGCTATCAATCCATCCATACCATGCCCTGGGGGGCTTGTTTTAAACCACACAAGGCTTTCTTAAGCCTGCAAACATGAGTCTTCTGCTCATGTGTCTCGACGCCCTCTGGCTGTTCTATATACACTTCCTCCTCTATCACCCCGTTCAAGAACGCTATCTTGACATCCATCTGGTGAATCTCCCATCCATCTGCATAGCCAGAGAGATGACGGATTTGATAGAAGTGTAGTGAGCTACTGGGGCGAAGGTTTCTTCATAATCAATGCCTTCCTTCTGTGCATACCCCTTAGCTACAAATCTTGCCTTGAACTTCTGTATGCTGCCATCTGCAACATATTTGATCTTGTAGATCCATTTGGATCCTACAACTAAGTCACCTGACACAGGGACACGAGACACGATGGACACGCGGACTCGAGTGTCGGATTCGGGACACGGTGACCTAGGAACAGGACATGTCCAGACACGTCTGGAGACATTATATATTATTTTATTAATATATATATATATATATATATATATATATATATATATATATTAAAAATTAGATATTTCTTACACAAATTCATACAAATTCATTGATTCAAACATAGATCTTCCTCTAGATGTAAGTTTTACAAAGATTTAAGATACATGATACATTGATACACATGGGGCCAGTGTCTTTAGTGAGATTTCGTCAAAAACATATTGTGAATAGACTGCCGTAGGTACATTTCTTGCTTTTTGATTTAAATAAACATTTGATGCCAACAATATATGCTCATTAAAGGCTTCATAACAGTATAATAATATTCATTTTATTTCAGCAAGCAAAAATGCTAAGAACAATACCAGTGACAGCTAACAAATCACTATTCTGTACTGAAATACAACTCAAAAAACTTAAAAGTATGCTACAAAAACTTAGAAAAGAGTATAACAATATGTGCATATATATATATCAACACTTAAATTCAGATCAGTTGGTTATGGAATGGCACCAAGATGGCAATCTGGAACTTAGCCTGTTGTAGGAGAATAATACACAGTTGAGGCTTGAGATCTCAACCTCTCCACAAGTTCTTTTTACAGCCCTTGAACAGAGGTACTTCAGCAATTAATCCAGCTCAGAAATTTGTCCCATGAACAGTGATAGTTTCAGCCACAGGATAGCAAGAGGTCAAACAACCTTTTTAAAAGCTGTGGAGGGCTTTTCTCTACTGGTCGTGTCCGCCAGATCGGAACACGATCATGTCCGTATAGGACACGATTGGGACACGACGTGTCCTGTACGCACACGATCAGACATGATCCACTGGACACGAATCTGGCAGAATCGCATCCGATTCGTTGGATTCGGGACAGGATGGCCCAGACCAGTGAATCTTGTTTCTTAGTCCTACAACTGATCTGTCCTATGGTCTAGGAACTACTTCCCATACATCATTCCTCATGATGGAGCTATACTCCTCCACCATGGCATCCACCCATACTTGATGCTGAGCTACTTCCCGAAAGGTGGATGGTTCACCAACCTGAGCTACCAGTGCCTGATATCTGTCTGGTTGCTTCCTTATCCTCTTTCCTTCTCTATGGCCTCCAACAAATTCTTCTGCATCTTAAGAATTTGTTGAAGTTCTCTGCTCAGTCTCCCATCTGTGGTGGGTGGTCTTACTTGTTCTCCTTCTTGTTCTTCTTCGGAGGAGCTCTCCTCAGAATCATTAGCTCTCCTCTGTAGGTCGTTGAGGCTGAACTAGTGGATCCTCCTCAATCTGCATATCTGTGGCCATTTCTCGAGATTTCCTGAAGGCTCTCTCCTCCAAGAACTTCACATCCCTTCTTACCACGATTTTCCTGCTCTCCGGAATATATATGCGATATGCCTTTGCATTCTCGCTATAGCCCATCAGGATACCCTTTTCTGCAGTTTGATCCAACTTCTTTCACTTTTCATCTGGGACGTGGCAGTACACCATGCTGCCGAAGATCCTGATGTGGCTCACTTTTGGCTTGCTGCCTGTGAACACACTCTCGGGAGTTACCTTCCCCAAAGCTCTGTGAGGAACTCTGTTCTTAATATATATTGTTGTATTGCAGGCCTCTGCCCATAAGAATTTGGGCATATCTTGGTCATACAACATTGCCCTTGCAGCTTCTATTATGGTCCGATTCTTCCGTTCTGCAACTCCATTTTGCTCTGGATTGTATGGAGTTGTCCATTCTCTCTTGATGCCTTCCTTAGCATAGATATTTGTGAAGTCTTTATTGATATATTCTCCACCGTTATCTGACCGCAACTTCTTGATCTTCTTTCCTGTAGAGTTCTCCAGCAATGCTTTGAAATCTTTGAATCGATCAAAGACTTCATCTTTGGTTTTCAAAAAATAGATCCAAGTTTTTCTGGAATGATCATCAATAAAGGTGGCAAAATACTTTGCACCATTGAGAACAGTTGTGGAAATTTGTTAATTTATGTAGATGTTCTATGCTAAGATGCAAATATACTTTAACCTTATAGGGCATAACTAAAGTAAGATGCAGATAGAACATACCAATAGATCGACGGAATACAAGCAAAAAACAGAGATAAAGGATGGTGGCGTTACGGTGATCCGCAGGATGCTTCAACAAGCAAAGTCTTCATAAGGTCAACCACCCACATATGTCACACAACTCCAAGACGTTTCATCAGGAATACTCCACCAAGACGCTGCACCAAGAAGCCCTAAACGCAGAACCAAGAACGCTACTCCATCACCATGCAAGAGAGAAGAAAAATGCCTCCACAAATTGTGTGTGTAATGGACTCCAAGTCTCTCCAATATATAGGCATCTGTGGGGGTGTGTGACACATCTCTTATGGATGTGGGATAAATCAAGCCGACCTTGCACATGTGGAATAAATTCAAAATACATGTTCTGCTCATCCGATCAAGATGATCTTTGGATCGATCTTGCACCTCTTTGAAAGAGGAATCCAATAAAAATATTGGCATCATCATCTGAGCATCACATCATGGAGTTTGGACCTAGTTGCCCAAAATTAACACTCCTTGTCAACTAGGGAGAACTCCATCCACCAGTTGCAACCAAACATCGTGCGTCATCTCGTCGTAACTTGCTTCGCTGGCTTCTTTATTTCAAAACAAAAAGGTGAGTCACAAAGACATCACTCCCGGCTAACCCGAAGTCAACTCAGAGGTTCGAAACCTCTATAGGACTCAAAGGAGTCACCTACCAATCGGAAGTTGGTTGAACTGATCCGAAATCAGTTGGAGGTCCAAAACCTCACTTAGACTCGAGAGAGTCATATACTAACTCGAAGTTAGTTTCACTAACCCAAAGTCAGTTGGAGGTCTGAAACCTCGCTAGACTTGATCCCAGATCAAGTAGTTGGACACGTGCCATCCTAGACATAGAGAGTATGGCAATCTCCGATGCGTCCATCAGTCTTGCTATGGTCTCTATTCACATTTCCCACCTCATTGGCCAAATGAGAGGTACTTCCCATGAGTCCGAAATTCCATGGGTAGGATGCATACGGGGCACAGATTAGAGAGAGGTAAACCAACTCAATATCATCACGGTGGGGTGGAAGCACACCAACTAGGTTTGGCAAGCCTAGCCCAGTGGTTGCTTATAGCACCAAGAAGCTATCCCCAAAGCCCCCCTGGAGCTCCCAGAGCTCATTGCCCAACAAGACCCTCCAAATAGGGTTGTTCCACGATTCCAAGATTCTCACAAAAGGTTAGGAACATGACCTTCCCCAAGGGCTTTGTGAGAATATCTACGACTTGCTCATCAGTTCCTATATGAGTGAGCCTTACGGCGCCTCGCTGTACCATATCTCGGATAAGTGGTACTAGACATCAACATGCTTGGATCGATCGTGGAACACGAGATTCTCTGACAAATGAATCCCCCTCCGGTTATCACACAGGATAACGGTGGCATCTAGCACATGCTCGAACAACTCACTGAAGAGCTTTCGCAACCAAGTGTCTTCACACCAAGCCATACACGCTTCAATGTATTCTACCTCAACGGTACTCAAAGCTATCGACTTTTGCTTCCTGCTCGAAGCAGACCCAAGTGTGAAGCAACATCCAGATGTGCTCTTGTGATCCACCACACTGCCAGCCCAATCGGCATCAGTATATCCATGGAGTCTCAAACTCCCAGCAGTGTATCTCAACCCATGGTCTATTGTGCCCCAGAGATATCTCAAGAGTTTCTTGGCACCAACCCAATGAATGTTATGAGGATCAACCATGTTGAATCAAAGTGTTCACTGCAAAACATACGTCCAGATGGGTGTTCACTAAGAACATCAGAGCCCCTACGAGTTGATGTAAGAAATGCACACTTACAAAAGAGAAGTAAGAATCTGTATATGAAAATGCCACTTTTGTGGGAGAAAGTTGTAAGTCGTCGAGCTCTAACGTGCAATTTCATCCGGCAACCTGTGGAAGAGGATATAGCCGCCGCCGACGACAAAAGAAATGGAGGACTCGAACCTGAGCGACCGCCTTTCGACTTAAACCTTATCTTCGCAAATGCTCCGCCTTGTAATAGATTCACTGGACTACACAAGCTCAATCTGCCTCGTTTAAATTAATATGTGGTCCTTCAATTATTAATTTATTCCACGACCCGAATCAATAAGAAAATCGACCCACATCCATTTCCGCTTTCAGGAAATTTCTATTCGATATGCTTGGCCCATAAACAATATTTGCTCCTCCCACGATTTGGAAAAAATAAATGCCGCCAGATAAACCTTGGATAAATAAGTGGGCTTCTTCCAGCACACCAGCCTCTCTGGGCTACGGTCCACATATGCTGCCCTTACGCTGTCACCTCCAGCACTTTAAAAAAACATGCCCTGACATTAAATCTATACGTTGTCACTTGTTGTGGTGGTATGGCCTACGGCCTGCCACACAACTTTTCTGAGGCTAACGACACCCTTATTCGCCCTTAGAATAACCCACATCTCGCTGCCTTAGATAAGCTGGGCGTTGTCTTCTCCAAGCTCTGATATCATGTTAATTTATGTAGATGTTCTATGCTAAGATGCAAATATACTTTAACCTTCTAGGGCATAACTAAAGTAAGATGCAGATAGAACATACTAATAGATCGATGGAAGACAAGCCAAAAACTTCTGGCTTGCTGCCTGTGAATACACTTTTGGGAGTTACCTTCCCCAAAGCTGTGTGAGGAACTCTGTTTTGAATATATACTGTTGTATTGCAGGCCTCTGCCCATAAGAATTTGGGCATATCTTGGTCATACAACATTGCCCTTGCAACTTCTATTATGGTCTTATTCTTCCGTTCTGCAACTCCATTTTGCTCTGGATTGTATGGAGCTGTCCATTCTCTCTTGATGCCTTCCTTAGCACAAAAATTTGTGAAGTCTTTATTGATATATTCTCCATCGTTATTTGACCGCAACTTCTTGATCTTCTTTCCTGTAGAGTTCTCCACCAATGCTTTGAAATCTTTGAATCGATCAAAGACTTCATCTTTGGTTTTCAAAAAATAGATCCAAGTTTTTCTGGAATGATCATCAATGAAGGTGGAAAAATACCTTGCACCATTGAGAGCAGTTGTGGACATTTGTTAATTTATGTAGATGTTCTATGCTAAGATGCAAATATACTTTAACTTTCTAGGGCATAACTAAAGTATGATGCAGATAGAACATACCAATAGATCGATGGAATACAAGCCAAAAATAGAGATAAAGAATGGTGGCGTTATGACGATCAGAAGGATGCTTCAACCAGCATAGTCTTCATAAGGCCATCCACCCACATATGTCACACAACCCCAAGACGTTTCATCAGGAATACTCCACCAAGATGCTGCATTAAGAAGCCCTAAACGCAGAACCAAGAACGTTGCTCCATCACCATCCAAGAGAGAAGAAAAATGCCTCCACAAATTGTGTGTGTAATGGACTCCAAGTCTCTCCAATATATAGGCATCTGTGGGGGTGTGTGACACATCTCTTATGCATGTGGGATAAATCAATTCGACCTTGCACATGTGGAATAAATTCAAAATACATGTTCTTCTCATCCGATCAAGATGATCTTTGGATCGATCTTGCACCTCTCCGAAAGAGGAATCCAATAAAAATATTGGCATCGTCATCTGAGCATCACATCATGGAGTTTGGACCTAGTTGCCCAAAATTAACAACATTGGACCGCAAATGTCAGTGTATTAACTCTAATACCCCTTTGGTTTTGTTGCTGCTTCTTGGAAATGCTGCCTTAGCGTACATCCCTAGTACACACCCCCTGCAAACTTAGTCTTTCTTTGTGTTGAGTTCAGGAGCCCCGATGACAGTATTTTTGAGAATCCCCAAGGCTCCTTGATGTAGATGCCCCATCCTTCTGTGCCGTAATTCATTCAGATTATGTCGTTTGTACTGCCAATCAGGGCCACTGGAGATTCAAGCTGGTGACTCCTTACTTCGATTTTTGCCTTTTTGCTCCAGTTAGGGTGTTTGACATACACCTTATCTCTAGTAAAGTATACGTCATAGCCCTTGTTCTGAAGTTGAGACATTGAGAGTAAATTCATCCCCAACCCTGGTACATGCAGAACATTCGTGGCTCGAATCTTGTTGCCATCTTCGGTTTGAAATGTTATGTTATCTCTCCCAATGGGGGTACATTTTCCTTGTTTCCCATAGTTATCTGAAAATTCATCTGTTCTTCTTGGTAGCTAGAAAAACATTCTCGAACCCCCGTCATATGAGCAGATGCTCCACTGTCAATATACCAAACACCTAGAGGAGTTGTGCTCGACACACAAGCAAGATCCTCCTCTAGTCTGGATGCCAACACTTTGCTAGAGATCCTTCTGACTGATGGATCTTTGGTCCATGGCAGATCCTCCCTTTCTGTTTTTAGCCCTTTGCTCTGATACCATGTGAAATTTTCAAGAAGGAAAATATTTTTGTAATACTTGATTTATTTCTCCTACTTATGAGATAAGTTATTTACAAATGCTTCAGTAAATTCTGAAATAAACACATTTGCAGATCTTCACTATCATCAAGAGCATAAGAACAGAAAGATAAATTACACAAGTAGCACAATAGAAACAACCATATGAACACAGTTATTTTTGGACAATTGTCCCCAGAAAAACACAATGTGGGAAAACCGGTGCAGCAGATGAGGGCTTTGTATTTATCTTTAGAAATGGAAAGTACATTTACAAGAGTCTGATGAGCAGATAAAATTAGCAAACACCTGGCTGAATTTGCTGGAACCTCCAGACAAATTTCAGATCCTCGGGGTGACCTCCTTCACCCTCTGCGTCATCCAGTATGAGAGCTTTGCGCAGTCTCTCCCTGGACTACGTGATTCTGCATGGAGGGGGTCTTGCTGCTGATCAGTGCACCCTTCCCTTCATGGTCCTGACTTCTGCCTCCTCCCTCTTCCTTCTGCTTCTGCAACCCTGCCTCTACAATCTTCGGGGTGACCTCCTTCACCCTCTGCGTCATTGTAATGAATAAAATAATATAAATAATGATTAATTAGTTAATTAGTAATTAGGTTGAAAGGCCATGTCTGATGAGACACGACCTTTTGTGAAGAGGCACCTGCCTAGTTATATAAGCAGGCCTCATTTGTAATCAATCAATTCATTCCTCATACTATCTAATATAATGTTTGTATCCTCAATGGATACTTTGATATTCCAAGTCTTCTGGAGTATGTTGTGAAACCAACTCCAAAAATAGAAGAAAAGAGATATCAACGACTTAGAAATAAGCCACTTTGAGGGGGCAACTTGCAATACATTACATGAATGAACAATTCTTGGATGATACAAATTACAAAACCTCCTTTCTATATATAGGAGTCCATGGAGCCACAATGTAATCATAGTGGAGCCACAATGTAATCCTAGCCGACCTAACAATAATAATTTAAGGGCACAATAATAACAATATGGGGGTTACAGGGGTACAATAATAACAATAAGGGGGTTACACTAACAACAATAAGGGACTATACTAGTAATATAGGGACCTAACATGCCCCTCTCCTTCAAAAAAGTGTTGTCCTATGAAGCTTGAGTAACTCACAAGAAACAACATGTAAAATTCTCATCCTCCCATGTAGAATCTTGAGTGGGTAAGTTCTTCCACTTGATGAGATATTCCGAAATTGATCGATTCCGTAGTTGTCGAGTTCTTGTTTCTGTGACCGCTTCAGGTTCCAATATTATTTTTCCTTCCTCATCAAGTTTTGGTAATATTGTTTGAACTGGAAGATTTTCACCGATAACCTTATTTAAGCATGAAACATGGAAAATTGGATGTACTCGCGAAGAAGCGGGAAGCTCCAATTTTTATGCCATAGTACCAATCTTTTGCAACACCTTGTAAGGACCATAGTACTTTTGCGATAATTTATTATCCTTATTTGCTTGCTTGAGGGACATTTGTTTGTATGGTTGTAGCCGTAAAAATACCCAATCTCCTACATCAAAACTTCTCTCGCTACGATGTTGATCTGCCTGTTGTTTTATTCGATTTTGTGCCAAATTCAGGTTATCCTTTAAGAGTTGGAGAACTTCTTGCTGATGCTCGATGTGATCTTCCACTGCTTGAACCTTTGAATTTTCCCTTAAAGATGATGTGATCGATGGTGGATGATATCCATAAAGTGCCATAAATGGGGTCATTTTGGCTGCAGTATGGAAGGAAGTGTTATACCACCATTCAGCGAGAGGTAACCACTTGACCCATTGTGTTTGTTTATCGGATACAAAACAACGAAGATATCCTTCCAAACATTTATTTACTATCTCAGTTTGACCATCAGATTGAGGATGATAAGATGAGCTATGAGCTAATTGAGTACCCAAACAAGAAAATAACTCCGTCCAAAAATTTCCAGTAAAAAATGGATCTCTGTCGCTCACAATAACCCTTGGGCTTCCATGTAGCTTTTGAATTCTGTCCATAAATGTAGTAGCAACTGTACTTGCTTTAAATGGATGAGATAATGCACCAAAGTGTGCATACTTGGTAAGTCTATCAACTACCACCATGATGACACTCTTTCCTTCGGACTTAGGTAAACCTGTGATAAAATCCATTGAAATCTCCTCCCAATGTTGACTTGGAATGGATAAATGTTGTAGAAGTCCCGGGGTCTTAATTGTTTCCACTTTATTCTGCTGGCAAACCAAACATTCCGCCACAAACTTTTGAATATCAGATTTAAGGCCATCCCAAAAAAATTCTTTCTTCACCTGTGGTAAGTTTTTAAAAATCCTGAGTGTCCTCCTAAAGGAGAAGTGTGCAATTCCAGAAGAATCTTTTGTTTTAGTTGGGAATTCTTACAAAGATATAAGCGATCTTTGTACCATAAGGAATCATTTTCCAACTAAATGTATCAGATGTACTAGGATCTTGCTGCAACTTTTGAATGAGTGTCCATACATCTTTGTCCTTCTTCCATTCATCTCTTGCTTCAGTTATCCAATCTGGTTGGATAATAGAAATGGCACAAAAGCAATGCTTCCACCTCTTCATTCTTTCTTGAGAGTGCATCTGCAACAACATTAAGCTTTCCTTTTTTGTATATTATTTCAAAGTCATAACCCAACATCTTTGTGACCCATTTTTGCTGCTCTTCTGAAGATAGTCTTTGTTCCAAAACGTGTTTAAGACTATCATGATCAGTTTTTACCTTGAAGTGTCTTCCCATTAGGTAAGTTCGCCATTTCTTTAGTGCATGCAGTATTGCTAACATTTCCTTCTCATAAATAGGTTTCTATAAATACTTTCCCTTGATTGGACGACTTTCAAAAGCAATGGGTCTTCCTTCCTGCATTAAAACAGCACCAATTCCATTTCCTGAGGCATCACATTCCACAATAAAGGTTTTTGTGAAGTCTGGCGTAGCTAAGACCGGTGCTAGGCACATTGCCTCTTTAAGATGTTCGAAGGCCTTAGTTGCTTCAGGAGTCCATGAAAATGCATCTT
The DNA here is from genome assembly GCA_034641835.2 of Pinus albicaulis. NCBI lineage: Eukaryota > Viridiplantae > Streptophyta > Pinopsida > Pinales > Pinaceae > Pinus > Pinus albicaulis. Next base: position 1,075,962,140 of record CM076574.1, read on the forward strand.
TCTTCAATAATGTTGTTAGAGGTGCTGCTATTCTCCCATAATTCTTAACAAGCTTGCGATAATACCCTGTTAACCCGAGAAATCCTCGCAACTGCTTTATGGTTGTGGGGACTTTCCATTCCTTAATGGATTTAATTTTGTTAGGGTCTACTTTAACACCCTCGTGAGATACAATATGACCGAGATATTCCACCTCTTGTACTCCAAAGAAAAATTTGGATGTTTTTGCATATAATTGTTTCTCCTGCAATAGTTTGAGCACCCTATCAACATGTTCAACATGATCCTTCCAAGACCTGTTGTAGATTAATATATCATCAAAAAATACTAGCACAAATTTTCTAAGGAAGGGTTTGAAAATGGAATTCATCAACCCTTGAAATGTAGAAGGTGCATTGGTAAGGCCAAAAGGCATGACCAAAAATTCATAATGACCCTCATGAGTTCGAAATCTTGTTTTTGGAATATCTTCAGTCTTCATTCTAATTTGATGATATCCTGAACGAAGATCCAACTTGGTAAAATAAATTGCTCCATGTAATTCATCCAATAATTCATCAATCACAGGAATGGGAAATTTGTCTTTAATGGTGAGCTTGTTGAGCTCCCTATAATCCGGACACATTCGCCATGATCCATCCTTCTTGTGTACCAATACTATAGGAGCAGAGAAAGAACTTTGACTAGGTTGAATTATACCCGCCTCTAACATTTCTGCAATCATACGTTCAATTTCGCTCCTTTGGACATAAGGATATCTATAAGGCCTGATGTTTGGAGGAACACTTCCTGGAATCAAATGAATAGCATGATCATGATCACGAATAGGTGGGAGTCCTTGGGGAGTTTCAAACACCTTGGAATGATTGTCCAAGACTTGTTGGAGATCTGCAGAAATAGATGATTTTGATGTTGGAACTTCTAGTGAGCATAATTGTGCAATTACGCCTAGTTGTTCTTTCTTTAGAAGCTTTGTCATGACATTAGAGCTTATTATCCTTCCTGGCTTCCCCGCAATACCCCGTAATTCGACTTCCTTTCCTTCTGAAAAAAATTTCAAGAAAGGTTCTTGAAAATTAAAAGCTACCGTCCCCAAAGATTGTAACCATTGTACTCCTAGTACAACATCAGCACCTCCCATAGGAATGGAAAGCATTGGACTAGTCAATACATATTCCCCCATGTTTAGCTTGATATTATGGCATTTTCCAGAGAAATTTATAGTTCCTCCATTTGCAACCATCACTTGACATTCTGGTGTTGGGTATAGGAAACAATTCAATTCCTTGGCTACTTTACAATGAATAAAATTATGGGGGCTACCTGAATCAATCAAACTATTACCTTTTTCTTCTTGATATGTCCTTCTATCTTGAGAGTTTGAGGAGTGATAATTCCTGCCAATGCATTACACGATATGGTCGGACTCATTTCTTCCTCTTCTAGGGCTGGTTCCTGGTGTATATCCTCCTCTTGTTCATTTTCGTCTTCCTCTTCACAATCTATGTAAAATAATTTCTTCTCAGCAGACTTATGACCTTTAGTGTATTTTCTATCACAACTGTAGCAAAGCCCTTTTGCTTTTTTTTCTTCCAATTGTTGTGGTGCCAACCTTGTAGGTTGTGGAAATCTAGGCGTAGCAACACTTCCTTCTTTATAGAAGTGAGTGGTAGGCTTCCTTGTCGCCATAATTTTACATTCAATTTTTCTTGCCAACCTGAATGCCTTCTCCAATGAATCAGGTTCCAAAACGCGAACTTCATGTTGGATGTCATCCTTTAAAGTACCTATGAAGAGATCAATCCTGTGTTCCTCTGGAATATTAGTTACCCTTATATTCAATTTTTGGAAGTCCTCAATGTGCTCCCCCACTAAACCCTTTTGTTTGAGATTTATCAATTGGCTAAAGAAGGTGTTGCTCTTTGTATCCTCATAATATGCTATCATTTCCTCCATAAAAATTGACCAAGTGACAATTTTTTTACGGGAGCAAAGCCATCGATACCATACAAATGTATTTTGTTCTAAATGTAAAGTTGAAATGTGTACCTTTTGTGTGTTTTGCACGTTATGGAGATCAAAATATTGCTCCATCTGTAGTATCCATGTTACAGGATCCTTTCCATCAAACTTCCTCATATCCATCTTTGGAATATGGTGGTTCTTCGCGCCAACATTAGAGTTTATGAAATCACAATTAACATTTATTTTGTTCTCATCATGAGGTTCTTCTACTATCTTTTCACCATTAGGAAACCTTTCTTGTATCAACTTTGTCAAACCTTTCATGTCTGCTTTTAGAAAATTCTTCATGTTTTCCATTTTCTCATCGATCTTAGCTTCCATGTCATCCATCTTAGATTCCATGCCAGCCTCCATGCCATCCATCTTAACTTCCACGCCATCCATCTTAGCTTGCACGCCATCCATCTTAGCTTCCATGCCTTTCTTCAAAACTTCCATTTCATTTTTTGTTGCTCTTTGCGAGAGTGAAATTTGTTGCACTTGCTCTTGTAATTTTGATAGATCATGTTGCAATTCTTCATCTTCATGAGTCATAGTAGAGTCTTCTGAAGGCTTAATGGGTGTTGAATTATTTTTATGGGGCATTTTTTAGAACCCAATACTGATATCTATTCTACAATATGCCCTTGGAATCAATTCAAATTGATTCTTCACACAAGACTTATGCAATTCGGAAAAAATTACACACCTTTTTCTTGCTTTTGAAGTGCTCGATATTTAAATTGGATTATCTCTGTGGTTACAACTCTTCAATATCTGAAAATTCGCACTGAGGTATCCTTCTGAATCTTCTTTTGAATGCCACAAGTCTGAGCTGATTTGGATTCTTCAAGGTAAATTTATGTCCAATCTCCCACAGTGACCTAATTATGGACTGTTTCAGTAGATCAAACTTGGACGACTTTCCATGTGTCACTGTTTCGTCTTTTAGCTCTGAAATTGATAGCAAAGAAATTACAGTCCGTGTACTTGTGGCTACTTTTTACGGCACTCCAATCTGATGCTTAGAGAGAGAGTTATGAAGCTTTTCCCATGATCACCTCTTTGAGATGAAATTCAGGAGCCTGAAAAAGCACTACCTTCCACAGATCATATCTCTGAAAATATTGTGAAGCAAGCTCTGAAATTTTGTGACGAGTTTCCTCAGGATTTCAGCTTTGTGCCCTAAAAATTTCAGATTCTGAACCTTCGTAGAAAAAAAGTTATAGCACAAATGCCACGATGACCTGTTTAGATTAAATTGAGGAGCCTACAAAAAGACCTAACTTCCATAGATCATATCTCCGAAAATATTGTGAACCAAGCTCTGAAATTTTGCGACGATGTTCCTCAGGATTTCGGCTTCGCACCCTAAAAATTTCAGCTTCTGAAACTTCGTAGAAAATAATTTATAACGAAAATGCCACGATGACCTGTTTGGAGCAGCGAAACCTTAGAATCCAAGCTCTGATACCAAATGTTGTGAAACCAACTCCAAAAATAGAAGAAAAGAGATATCAATGACTTAGAAATAAGCCACTTCGAGGGGGCAACCTCCAATACATTACATGAATGAACAATTTTTGGATGATACAAATTACAAAACCTCCTTTCTATATATAGGAGTCCATGGGGCCACAATGTAATCCTAGTGGGGCCACAATGTAATCCTAGCCGACCTAACAATAATAATTTAAGGACACAATAATAACAATATGGGGGTTACAGGGGTACAATAATAACAATAAGGGGGTTACACTAACAACAATAAGGGACTATACTAGTAATATAGGGACCTAATTTAACTTGAGAAGGAACTTTGTTCACTTCATTTGGTATCAGAGCATTTCGATCTTCTGGCTGCTTACGCTGCATAGAGCCACGCTCTTCGATCCAGGTCTTTGACCGTAAAATTCGTCAACATTTTTGTCGTTGAAGCATTTCGCTACACTTTTGGAGTTTCTCTGTTGCTGAATTCATTAGAGGCCCTTGGCCATTTTTTTTAAAGAAAAAAGATGAAGAAGTCAGTATATTACAAAAAGAGAAAAGGGATATATATATATATATAGAAAGACAAGTTAAAAAAAATATAAAAAAAAGACAAAAAAGAGCAGATTGGTTATCTAAAAAAAACGAAAAAATATATATATTCCAAAATACAAAAGATTTATTAAAAAAAAAAAAAATTTAATAAAAAAAAAAGGTCAACGATTAATAAAGTTCGAGCCAAAACACCTCGCACTTTTCTGTTGGAGCCGTAATTTCATTTCCGCCCGTGTATACCACAACTGTCCAACCGATAGCCGCCACAAGCAAGCCGGCAACAACTAAGTACTTAATGCTCGACCAACAAAAAATTCGACTTTGTAAACCTGTTCGAACCACCAGTTTCGCCAACCACGGCACACAGATATCCTTCTGCGGCCCCACCGAAGTCGACCATATCCACCGTCGGCCTACCATCCCGACCCCGGCTGTCCATTCCCCACAAACCCTGCCCGCCATCGTGCCTGAATTTCGAGTCTCCGACCATTCATACTGTGACGCCGCCTCTGTGATCTGCTGTACCATCACCCTCACAGTCCCATCTTCATTTGGTCATCAATGTTGTTGCCACTGGATTATTTCTTTTGCAGCCAAGCTCCACCACCGTTGTCGTCTTCATTGTTGCATGCTCACACCGCACTTGCGCAATCGTCCAACCGTCCACTGAAGTCGTGCCCCACTCTGCGCTAGCGGCCACCATTTTTCACATAGTTTGCCTCCTACACACTCACTGCATCAACGATCATTCACCCTGCCGTGCCCTCCACTGCAAACATACACGTCCAAATATTTCCAAGCAGCGCCATCCATACCATTGTCTAATTGTTGCATTTTCCAAAGAGACACGACGCGCCATTCAAGGGATCATGACGGTTGAATCCTTGCAAATCCAATTTAATATAAAGCAAACGTCCACCAATTTTTGGTTAGTCTACACAAAATTCAGGAAGTGTAATTAATGATTGGGCAACAATAAAGTCAAAAGAAAATTTGTATTCATAAAAGACTATAAGAAACTAATAAGTGTTTTATTATAAAAGGCAAACGAAGTTATTATATCACCAAAGGAAGAGGAGTCTCATTTTATTAGTGGACTTAAGTAAGGTGATTATTCAATACACTCTCAGTGGCAAGGTTATTTAGAAAAAAGGAATATTTAATAATAATGAAAAAAAATAGGAAAGGAAAAGGTTTGAAATATATAAAAGGAGTTATCATTAAAAGAGGGCGACTTTAAAAAAAAAAAGGTTTATATAAAAGAATTATTATTTTACCTTTAAAAACCCAAGTTATCTTAAACAAAGAAGCAAAATGGAGTCTAAGTCAGAAATGAAACAGAAGAGGTTTTTAGAAACCGTACCCATCAACACAAAGTGCTATTTAAAATTAAAGGAACTCTCGCTGGAAAATATGTCACTATTGCTATATGCTATATCACCCGCCAAAGAAAAAAATTATATAAACCCTAAAATTGCAAACTAGTTGGTGATTCCGGAGTCAAATATAATCGAAAAATTAAACTTTTTTGACAAAAAAAATACGACATAAAAGGTCTACAACTAAATATTGGGGATTATAATTTTATTTCTCAATTTACCATGAAAACCTCACTTTTTGACAATAGTGACATTATGTTAGGTTCACCATGGATGGAAACCCTAGGTTCAGTTATCCTAAATACGAAAAATAAATTTTTGACATTCTCCTACAAAAAGAAGTAAATAACAAGTACGTTAACTTGAAGCCAAATTCAGTGACGCCTGAAGACATACAAGAAATTTCAAACGTAATTCTTCAAGAAAGTAAAAAGGCGATCCAAAATATGCAAAAGGAAATTGTCAAAATCACCGCTAACAACAATGAAGAAGTTGCTCGCCTCAAGGACCACACCGAAAAATTACTAACGCAAATTAAGAAATTGAAGAAGGACAAGAAGTTGTTGGAAAACAATGTGCAACAATTTGTCGAAAATAAAGCATCGAATGTCAAAGCCCAAGTTGAAGAAACAGATATTGATCCAGTAAATGTCACAACTCAAGAAGAAGACAAGAAAGTTGCAGAAAACACAAACTTAGATGTTGCAGTTCTGACGAGGTACATTTCAAGCGAAGGTTTTGTAACCAACTCAATACCATCATCGCTAGAAGAAAATCAAAAAATTTCCTCACACCTAAGAAGAGAAAGTCAAACTAAACAAGTTCCCTATCGACATCCTAATCATGGGAGCAGACAATTTGACCAAGCTATGTATTCAGAACAGAAAAAACAAGCTTATATTCCATTAAAAAGTCGTCACAAGTTGCCAGTCATCGTAAGATTCAACAGAAGATTGATTTAGGATGGTCCGATACATTCTCAGTGCGACAATTTTGTTTGTCACTTAGAGGATCATATCAAATTGTATCGACAAGGATGACTGCCCCAAGATGAGAAGACATTCGTAGCAAGAAAAGAAATCAAGGCCTTTCATCAACAAGATTTGAGGACAAAGCTTTTTGAAGAGGAAGGCAATGTAATGAATAAAATAATATAAATAATGATTAATTAATTAATTAGTAATTAGGTTGAAAGGCCATGTCTGATGAGACATGACCTTTGGTGAAGAGGCACCTGCCTAGGTATATAAGCAGGCCTCATTTGTAATCAATCAATTCATTCCTCATACTATTTTATATAATATTTGTATCCTCAATGGATATTATGATATTCCAAGTCTTTTGGAGTATTTAACTTGAGAAGGAACTTTGTTCACTTCAGTCATCCAGCGTGAGAGCTTTACGCAGTCTCTCCCTGTACTGCGTGATTCTGCGTGGAGGGGGTCTTGCTGCTGATCAGCTCACCCTTCCCTTCATCCTCCTGACTTCTGCCTCCCGATAATTGACTTCTCCCTCTTCCTTCTGCTTCTGCAACACTGCCTCTAAAATCTCACCCTCTGAAATCAAATTCTCTTGCTTCAGAATCGATTTCCTTCGGGTACTGAGAGTGTCCCCGACCTGATTTCCAAATGGTTCTCAAGTCGCTTCTTATAGTCTTCTCGCTGATGAATCAACGACCAAGATTATGTCGTTAATCAAAGGCTCAGATTAAAAGATGAATTGATCTTCGTTTTCTAGAAGATTCACACTCTGCTCTATTAATACTCTTTAATTATTTAATTTCCCTAAGTTTAAACTTAGGGTTTGCATTAAAATAATTAAATATTTTAATAAAGTCATATCCAAGTAGAATTTCCACAAACGATTTCTAGGTTCTTTGGATAACTGTTGTCCAAGCCTCTCTACCAAAAATGAGATTAGAACACTTCTTGATGCTATAGAAATCAACAGTGTTGGGGTAGCATTGGAAGTGCTCTAGCTCCCAAACGGTGTGGAAGGACTAGAGTACATGAGATCTCCAAGACCCAGAAAGTGTTTTGAGAAATTCTATCATGTTTAAGAGATATTTAATTAATTAATCTTTTTAATTAAGGACCCTAAGTCTAACTTAGGAAAATTAAAAGTTTAAAGGTAATTAAATTAAACATGTGATGAGAATGACTTAAGTGATGTGGATCTAGCATCTTCTAATCTTAGCTGTTGATTCAAGATTAGATCACGGTCGTTGATGTTTCAACGAGAAAAGTAGAAGAAGAGGGCTTGGGGTTAGTTGGAGAACACACACTGGCAGAGCATTGAAGTTACGCTAGAATTATAGGGCATGGTTTGCTAAGAATTTCAGAAGTGTTTCAGCTGCGGAGAGGGGCAGTATTGGCAAGGGGGATGGTGTAGTCCCAGGCCAAGAGTAGAACAAGGGCAGAAAAGCAGCAGACTAGAGCAGCGCAGAGGAAGTAGCAGCTACGCAGAGCAGCCTAGAGCCCAATAGGAGGCCAGGAGGGCTGACGCAGGCCCAACCAGAGCAACCCTGGGGCAGCGTAACCTAGTCTGGGGTGACGCAGGCCCTTCCTGAGCAGCGCAGAGGCTGACACAGGCCAGGAGGGCTGACGCAATAGACTTCAGAGCAACATTGGGCTTTCTAGAGGCTGGAAATGGATGAGTTCTGTAAATCTCGTTTGAGGGTGTGAATCAATCAGTTTTTCTGTCTCTAGAATAGAGGTATAGCTGCATATTTATTTTTCTGTCTTGTTAACCGGTTTGGTGCCCATATTTGTTGTACTTAGAATCTGCTTAATAATAAAAACCCTCTAGAAGCTAGAAGACCGGTTTTCCCGCATTGGGTTTTTCCGGGGACAGTTGTCTAGAAAATCTTTGTGTGTCACTTTGTCCTTGTGCAAGTTATTCAGTTTTAGATCTGCATGTGTAGGCTGTTAATGTATTCACTTTGATGTTAATGCTGAAAATTTCGGATTAATAACTAATCTAAGTTGGAGAAGTAAATCAAGAATTTAACAGTAGGGTTTCTGTTTAAGTATATTAAGAAATTTTCACATCCTAGTGGCCGCGTCACCCTTCTTCGATCTGCTGAAACTGAGGCCGATCTGCCCCATAGAAACCCCAACGCTATATCCTCTACCTCTGCGCACCTCCTCCTAGACTGCTTCACCCCTCAGGGCCTGCGTCAGCCTCTGTGTGAACCCAGTTGGGCCTGCATCACCCTCTCAAGGGCTGCACTGTCTCTCCTGGGAAGATCTGCCTCTTTGCAATTGTATTCTCGGCCTTGGATCCGAAATCCTTTTGTCGAACTGCCCCTCACTGCACTGCAAGCTCACTTCGAAATTCTCAACAAACTGTGCCCCAAAATTTCAACTTAGCTCAAGTGCTACTACTCTGTGTGTCTTCTCCAATTGACCCTGTTGACCACACTTTGTCAACGACCCCATAGCAGTACTCCCCCCATTTTTTCAAATGGGATTCTTCATGTTCGACGTGGTTGCGCCATTCAGATTCCGTCATCCAAATGTCATCGCCGATCGACAGTTTTTATAATGATGTAAACCCATTCTGCATTTTATGATGTAAATGATCTAAGTAAGACCGTCCATGTATGTAACAACCTAGGTAAGCCTAGTATGTTGTTGATGACTTCCATCTTAGGAGGTTTTTTGTCTCACTGATTCACGAAAGTGATCGGCAGAGTTTTTCCCTCCAGCCTCACCCCAAAGCTAGGGTGGATTTTGTCATCAGCATGCTAAGTGAGTCCTAGTGTTCTATCGAGTCCTTGTAAAAGTAGTTTCAACTACTGGGTCTACTAGATCATATGTTGAGTCGCAGAACTGGGTATTTATTTGAGGGTCTATACGAATGGGTTTTCCCCCTTCATGTATGTAAATGTATTATCTCATGTAAAAGAGGGTCGGAAAAATAATTATAATCCCCTCTTAGTCAATTAATTAAATTTTCTGGTCAATTAATTAATAAAATCCTAAACCAGAAATTTAATTAATTTAGGGTCCTAAATTAGGATTAAATCTTTAAAGGCAAAATTTGTTGGTCCTTGGTGGTTAAGTCAAGGTCAAAATTTTGGGGTAATTAACTCAAAAAAATATTTTTGAGTTAATTAAAATTGAATTAAATGATAAATTCGTTTTTTCCCCAAAATTTTAATTTCAACGTTCCGGATTAAAAGATAATTAAATCTTTTGGACGGTTGAGATTATTTTGACGAGGATCATCCAAACTAGCCGTTAGAGATCTTGTCCTATAAATTTAGAGGTCATTGTCATTCTTGAGTCATCTGATCTCAGGATCGTGCACTTGCTCTTAGAAGCTCTTGTAAACTTTTTTTTGAGGAATAAAGCAAAAGACTTTGGGGTTACAAATCTGGATGTTCCTTCTCAGATCTATGTGGTGAATTGTCTCTAAACTCTGCTACTTGGTTTCTTGCATTTTACGGTTGATGGCCTTCATGGATTAATCTGCATATAGGTATCTTATGCAGTTTTCTGGGTTTATAAAATAAAATTTGATTTTTCTGCAAAGGTCTCATGTTGTTTTCTTAAATCTCTATCGATCTAAGATCTGGATCTAAGTGTGCAGGGAATTTTTTCTTAAGATTGGGCGTCTGGGGAAGTCTTCGGTTGGACCAGCCGACTCCCAATAAACATAAATCTGATAAGCTCTTTATTTGTTAAATTTCGGGTCTATCTTACGATATTTGTGATTTTGCAGGGTTTCGAAGGCTCGTGCCTCTCACTAAAACTTTAAATTTCTGAAAATTGTGCTAAATGGATTTTAATCTGACCTTGAGGGTTTTAAATTTGTAAAATAGTTGTAATTTTGTAAATTTTTCAAGATTGTTAGGGTTTAATCATTAAAATTGGCGTGTGTGTCTTCAGATCTGGCTGTCTTTGCAGGTTACAGGTTCAAATTGGAATTTTTTTATAGATCTGAGGCAGATCTAGCCTCCAAAGGCCAGATCTGGCCTCAGAACCCCCACTGTGGGCAAATCTGGGCATTATTGGTTTCAAGAAGCTTTGAAAAATCTGAATTTTGGAACAATTTTGAAGTTGCCGGACGTTTTTCTTATTTGAGCTGGGTTCACATCTTCCCATCTGCTGTCATCAATCTCTGCTTTACGCACATTCATCATTCATCTCTGCCCTTTGCCCTCACGTCTCCTTTTCCCTCACGCTGCCATCTAATCTCTTGCCACCGACCCTAACCTGCACGCAAGCTACAAATTCAAACCATAAAAACGCACATTCATCATTCATAACCACTGTCCGTGCCCTAGTCTCTCCCTCACGCCGTCTCTGCGATCCGATACCTGCACAAAGAAAAACACACAAAAAAAACGATTTATTTATATCGCCGTCCAACTCATTTCCGTCCAACCTGCAGCTGAAAGAAACGATAAACGCATTCTCTTTTCTCCTGTACGCCATCAAGCTGCCATCGAGCTCCTCACGCTGCCGTCCATCGACCTGCAACACAAAAGGAACAAATAAAAACGCATACATAAATTCTCAAAGCCCTTTCGATTCGTCTATGCGGGTTTCATTTTTCGATTTGTATATGGCTTAGCGTTTAAGATTTAGGTTTCATATTTTTGAGTCGGTCTTTTTCTATATTAACCGTAGTGTTAAACCCTTTTTTTATGGATAGCGTAGGTTAGACTTTAGTTCCCTTTTTTTTTTAGTTGTAGTTTAATTCTAATTTGGTCGTTTTCTTTTTTTTATAGTGTTAGTTCGATTTTTTGTTTTTTTAGACTTAAATTTAAAATAGATTTCGATTTGTTTTAGATTTAGTTTTAAATTTTAATTTTTCATGTTAATTTAGTTTAGTTTTATTTCATTTTTAGATTTAACTTAGTTTAATATAGTTTAACTTTAGATTTTAATTTTAGTTGTTTTAGTTTAGGAATTTAATTTTAACTTTAGTTTTATTTAGAGTTTAGATTTAGATTTTTTATTTTGATTTACATTTTGAATTCTAGATTTAAAAAATATAAAAATTTTAAATCCTAAAAAAATCTAGAAAATACAAAAATATAAAAAAATTTCAAATTTTCTGTGGTCAAATGAGCTTTGAAATTTTTATCTAAAGTTTTGACTATAGAAACTTTTTCTGGATTGAAATAAATTGAAGCATCATAAATCTGGAAATATTGCGGATATCTGGCATTTTTCATCTTATGATAATATTGCTGTGGGTTTAAGATATTTTCGCGCATGGTTGTGGTGTCTTTAAATTGAATATCATTGTGATCAATCGTGGTTTAATAAGCAGTAGTTAGTCATCATTTACTGGTTTATAATTGCATAGTGGGATTTTGCATGACTCCATAAGGCACTGATCATAAGCGTGAAATCTAATCTAGATTTGTGAAATCCTGTTAATTTCATCATGTATTTGGTGTTCTAGCTGTCTCCTGGATTTATCCTTCATTTCAAATAGGGTCTACCTCCCTTAGCCTGCAAGGAGACAGCGTAAAGAGAGAGATTGGGGATAAAGGTGACAGCCCCCAGTTTGAACCGTTGTCGCGGTGCCCTGAACAATCTGTGCGACAACAGACCCCAAGCCTTCCTTTAATACTTTTCCAATTGATGAATCAACGGTTGTGATCTAATCTCTAATCGACGAATAAGATTAGAAAAGACTTGATCCTTGCCACTTAGAACATTCTCACCCACATGTTTAAATTATTTCACTTTAATTATTTAATTTCCCTAAGTTAAATTTAGGGTCTCGATTAAAATAATCAATTATTTGAATAACTTAAGCTCCGGGCGGAATTTCTCCAAATGATTTATGGGTCTTGGAGATATCATGTGTTCTAGCCCCTTTAGAAAGTTTCGGAGCTAGAGCACATCCAATGCTACCAAAAAATTAACACTCTCTCTTAGTGAGGAATGTGCTGTAGCAACACTTCAACCTGAAGCATCACCCTTATCCACGACATCGGTCCTCTGCGCTGCTGATGCTCGACTGCTGCCCCTCATCCACTGCGTTGCTGCCTTCTGTACTACTGCCCATATCACTGCCACAGACACTGCCTCATCTGTACCGCAACTCCCTCTCGGATGCTGCATCATGGCGCCTATAGCACTGCAATTGCAGCAATTGCTAACTGCTACACTGCAACTCAGTTGCTGAGAAGTAAGCAACTAAAAACATCCCAAAGACTTGACATGCAAGTCAGTCTGAGTGCACCTCGATACTGAAGCACCCTCTGTTGCTAATCTGCGCTGTCCCTCTGGTGCCTCTGCGCTGCTGCTGCTCTGCACTGCATAAGCACTGCCTCTGCACTATTGAAGTCCATCAACCTCTGCGCTGCTGCTACGCTGTTGTTGCCTCTGCTCTTCGCTGCTCCAGTCTTCAGCATTCTAGCTCTGCCAATGTTTCTTCATCATCCTCACACCAACTAACTCTAGTCCTGCCCCTACTACAGTTCGAAAGAACTACAGATCAATGTCGCCCCACCTCTTCTCTCGAGGCGCATGAGCACTCATGGAAACATCGTCATCAGTGCCATCATCATCCTTTGTTGCAGCAACCTTCGAATCAGATTCTTCCTTGCCCTTCTTTTTCATAGGGCATGTTGTGGCAAAAAGTCCTAATTCAGCACACTTGAAGCATCTGACCTTCGAAAGGTCTTTCTTCTTCTTTTGTTGTTGCCCATGCTATCCCTTAGATGCGAGAGCCGCATCTTCCTCCTCCTTGATCTTGATCCCTCTGCCACTGATGCCCGTCTTGGTCATCCTCCTGATCTCTTCTTGTCGAAGAGCTTGCCCACATGTTTTCCCAACTCGGAAGTGCTGCTCTGCCCAAAATGCCTTGGAGAAAGTTCTCCCATTCATTGGTAACTGCATTCAGACTAGTTCTTACCATAAGACCTTCATCAGGTGTGGCCCCCACGACAACTAGCTGTTCACCGATCGCCTTCAATCTAATGAGGAAGGGGTCGATCTCTTCTCCATTCAGCATCTGAAATAATCGAAGCTGATTCTGAAGAAGCATCCTCCTCTGAACAAAAGTCCCCTGATACAATGTGGTCAAAGAAGTCCACATCCCATCTGTTGTGTTCTTCTTAGCAATTTGTGGGACCACATTACCCTGACTCCATCCATGATCAAGCGCTTAGCCTTCGCTTAAGCTTCCTCGTCCTTCTTGAGAGCGTCAACATCAACAGGAACAACAATGGTATTCAAGGCATGGTCTTTGATGTGATATTCATCCAAAACTGCCAGGATCCTGGCCTTCCAGATGACAAAGTTGGATGCACCATCCAACCTGTCCTGATCCCTCAGTCCATATGCAGCCATCTCTACTCAACTGAATATGAAGAACTGATTCACTTCTCCCTCTTTTGCTGCTGCCCTAGAAAAACCCGGATCAGGGTTTCTTGGCGCTAGAAACCCTCTAAGGAATCACGCTCCCTCTAAAAATCGATTTCCCTCCCGGAAATCCTTCACAACTGATGTCAAATCAACCCTCTCCGATCACTCTTTGCTGTTGATCAACATTGGATCTAGACTTCTTGGCGAGAAGTTTTCTGAGGAATTGCTTCCCTTTACTTTTCCACGCCCTACTAGACACTGTTCTGCACCAACAGAAACAATGCCCCACCAACATCTACTGAAGAAACACGATCTGCACTTTCAGCCACGGCAACTAGACCTCAAAATTTCTGCGCTGGCCCAACAAGCAATGCGCTGCCTCTGCGCAGCTACAACGTCACCTCTCCTGGCTCTGCGTCCCTCTGCGCGAGCCCTGCTGGCTCTGCGTGAGCTCCACAGGTGATTGCGTCACCCTTCCTTGCCTCTCTCTGGATCTGCGCTGTCACTCGGGCAACTACCTTCTGGCAGCAAATTTTCTTCGGTCTTCTGCTGATGGCTTCAGCTCTTCCTGATTTACAAATGCTCTAATACCATGTGAAAATTTCTGAATCTTCTAAACATAAATCCTACTACATAAAATCTGATTTACTTCTGCTACTTGTTTATTTAACTTTACAAGTTATTTTCTCAATTATTCATGAAAACATCGAAGTAAATACACTGCAACCTAAATAATTATACATATCAAGTACTGAAGAATAAGCAACCATGCAAACAAAGGACACAATTTTTCAGACAAATGTCCCCAGAAAAACCTAATGCGGGAAAACGAGTGCAACAACTCTTGAGGGTTTTTATTATTATGCAGATTTCTGAATACAAACTAGGGTGCCATAAACGTCTCACCCAATAGAGAATTTCCTTTCCAGAAGTACCTTTATCTGGAGACAGGTATTATGGGTGATCCAACGTCAGAATTACGAACCCCACAGGTGCCTACGCAGTCCCCAGCAAGCACCGTGATGGAACTGCGTCACCCTTCCTAGTGGCTGCATCACCCTTCTTTGATCTGTTGAAACTGAGCCCAATCTGCTCCTCAGAAACCCCAACATTGCAGCCTCTGGCTCTGCGTCACCTCCTCTTGGACTGCGTCACCCCTCTGGGCCTGCGTCAGCTCTACGTGAGCTCAGCTGGGCCTGCGTCACCCTCTCAAGGGATGAGCTGTAATATTCCCAATTAGCAGTTGCTAATTGGCAATATTAATTTTGCCAGTTTTTCTTTTCTAATGTTTATCAGTTAATAAAAAGAAGTGATGGGACTTGTTGTACCTTAAGAGACAATCCCTTAGCTGTGATAAGGAATCAATGCTTAAGACATTATCTGATTATGTCACAAATGAATATATATCTGTCTCTGTCTTATAAACCCTTAAACATTGATTATGTAACCCTTAAATATCAAATCCATGCATGTTCTACAATGCTATATTTCACTTACGCTGAATTGAATGAACGGAAGAAAAAGAGAAGGGGATTTCAATCTGATATGCTGCTTCAAACAGAATCTATCATTTTAAAACCCTGAAGAATTAAGTAAAGATAAAGTTAAAACAGAGGAGCGCACATTAAGGTTTGTTTAACTCTTAAATACATATGTATAAAGAGACCTGCTGCTCATTACTCTATTTTATTCACAGATCAGAAAACATTGTGTAAACTCGAAAACTTTTCAGCATAAACAGAATGATAGAAACTTGCATACTCATTCATTAATTTTCCATTCTTGAGTACAAAAATTTGGCTTCAAGGTTCAAAAACTCGGCCACTTTTCTTTTCTTGGAATCTTCTTTAAATACAAAATAACAAAACAGTTTCCAGCGATGAAACTAATTCTAATTGCTTTAATTACTTACAGTTTCGGAGGTACATGCCTCAAAAAGGTCCTATTACAATTTACATGATTTTGAGAAAATAACATAACGTGAAATTGAAAATTCCTAATCTAAAGGAACAACCGCTTCTGATACGGTTGCTGAGTCAACGGCTACTTTTTGTCGAGTTGCTGGAATTCCTTTTGCTGAGTCCATTGAGAATGTTTTGCACTTTTTCCATATCTCACTTTGGGTTGTTGATGAATTCTTGAAACTATGATATTCCAACCTGAATGCAACAATTGAAGTGATGACTTGTCTTCAGAGAAACAAAACGCTTGGCGAATCAACTGCGTCGACACAACTGTCTTCCACTTTGCTTCATGACGTCATTGCGGAGGCTCCGGGAGTACGGCGACAAACTTTGGCTAGTCCCCCCGGCAATGAATCTACACCGTTGATCGCTGTTTATCCTGCGGTCAAACAGGTCAACTGCGGGGGCACTTGTTTCAATAACTCACGAGCTCTTTGCAACTCTGCATTTTATCATTCGGTTATAATCTTCAATACTTGCTACTTCCGCTCGGAGACTTGCTCGACGTTTAAACATGAAACTATAATATACATCCAAATAAAGTTTAACAATAAACTTAATTTGCATCGAGCCTTAGAAACATTTCTTTTTTATGTTACAGTATAAAAAACATTATACTATAGCATATACTTTTTCCGAATTTCAGATTTTTTTGTTTTTTTTGTTTTTATAAATAAAATAGAAAAGGATATGCAGATGATCCACAACATCTGGCTCCACCTGGGGATAGTGTTTTTGCCACGAAACACTAAGAACCTGCAGATCAATGCCTTCACTTCGGGCATGGAGTCAAAAATTGCTAAATGAAAAATGTACAATGATAAAACCGGATATATACAATGATAGTCAAACAACTCTTAGTGTTGGAAATAATGTTTTAGATATTGCCCATTCACAGGCATATCTATCACTTCTCCTTCAAAACTTTCCAGCATGAAGGTATTATTCATCTTGGCCTCACTAATTTTGAACGGACCGTACCACAAAGGATCAAATTTGCCATGTTTCCCTTTATCTTCCCTTCGGGTATCCCATCTTAATACCAGATCTCCATTCTGAAACATGATTTCTTTTGCTTTCCTGTCAAATATTGTCTTCATTTTTTGCTGATAAGTAAGCAAATTCTCTCGAACTTTATTTCTGCTTTCACTTAACTCCATTACATTATTCATTCTTCTAATCATGGCATTAGGTTCTTCTTGAGCATCTTGAAGGAAAGAAATCACAGGTTTCACCAACTGGGTGGGAAACAATGCCTGTGTACCATATACTAGTTCATAAGGTGACTTACCAGTGGATCTCCTAGTGGTCATCCTTGTTGCCCATAGAGCAAAAACTAGCTTTGAATTCCAATTCTTCTGGTTTTCATTTATTGTCTTCTTCAAAATTTTTACTAATGTTTTGTTAGAAGATTCTGCCAATCCATTTCCTTGTGGATGATAAGCTGTAGAATGAGACAATATCACATTATAACTCTGACAGAAATTAATAAACCTGATTGAGTTGAAAACTTGGGCATTATCTGTCACAATCTTTACTGGACATCCAAATCTGCTAAAGATATTTTCTTCTAAAAACTTCATAACAACCAAATCATTTGCCTTCCTGGTAGGGATTGCCTCTACCCATTTTGTGAAATAATCTGTAGCAGTAAGGATCCACTTAAATTGCCCACTAGATGGTGGATTGATTTCTCCAATGAAATCCAATCCCCATTGTCTGAAAGGTTCTTCAACAAAAATAGGGAGAAGAGGTAAAGGGGCTAACCTTTTCTTTTCTGTGAACACTTGGCATTTTTGACAACTTCTGACTGTTTTATATACATCATCAAATACAGAGGGCCAATAAAAACCTGATTTGAGAACTTTATGAGCAGTTACCTTCCAACTGTAGTGACACCCGCACAAACATTCATGATATTCTTTAATTACTTCTGAAACTTCCTCCTCTGTCAAACATAACAATAACACACCAGCATGATCTTTCCAATATAGCTTTGCTTCAATTATGACATAAGGTTGAGCCTTGAGTTTTAAAGCTCTGTATTTAGCTCTATTTATTGAAGGAGGACAAGAAAGAAAGCATAAATAGTGAATAATATCCTTGTACCAATCTGAGCAGAGGAATTTATATTTAATTGCTGACTTTCACTGAATATTACCTGTTTCTCCATTACCTTCCTCTACAGGTGCCAATAAATTAATTCCCAGTGCTTGGAAATTTGACTCTGTTAATAATTTGGCCAGTCCCAATCCTTTGATCAATTTTGTTGGTTTAACATCCAGGTCGTATTCTTGGATTTTAGCAATCCATTTGCCTCTTTTCCCTTCTACATCGCTCTGTACTAAAACATCCTTTACAGTAGAATTAGGAACATATGCTAAAATTTGGGAATGAAGAATATAGGTTCTAAATGCTTTCAATGCTTTCACCAGAGCATATACTTGTTTCTCCAATATATTATATTTTAATTCTGCATCTCGGAGCACCTTACTGAAATATGTTACAGGTTGTTCACACTTTTTTTCATTTATCTGTAAAAAAGATGAATCTTTCACGTTATGTTATTTTCAAAGATGAAAAAATCGCGATATTATCGCGATAATTTGAAATTATCGCGAGTTTTTCAACCAAACGATAATATCGGCGATAATTTGAAACGATAATTTGAAATTATCGTTATCGCAATATTATCGCGATAATTTCGAAATAATCGCGATTATTTCAGTAAAAATCGTGGGCCCATCAAATAGCAACCCTATAAGTTCAAAAATCGATTTTTTTTTTTGTCATTTTTGCAGCCCTATCATTTTCCTGACACACCCTGTTGGCAGTTCATGGTAATGTTAAATTCTTAAAGTAAAAGTGATATTTCATTTTCATCCTTTTACTTAAATTTTTAACATTACCATGAAATGACTCAGGATGTTTAAGAGTGGTTTCGACCTCATTGGATTTCATATGGAGAAACTAGAATTTTAGATTTCACTCAAAATCCAGCAGACTTAATGGTTTTCAGGGTTTTATGGTTTGGGGATTTGCATTGTTTCCATTTGATTCTATTATGTGTAAGGGTATGAGATTGGCATTTGATCAAGAGTATGAAGTCCTTTAAGAACCTTGATGTTGGTGGCATTGATTGTTGAACTTTGTTGATGTTGGTGGTATTGATTGTTGAACTCCCTTACTGTGGCCTTAACAAGAATGTACCCTTCACTCAAAGGAAAACAACTGGTTAGGCATGTTAATCTTTTTCTACCGCATTTTAAGGTTGAGCAATCCAAGTCAGAAGACTTTGAGCTAGATGATGTTTATGTATCTCTTGTTGTTGATCCCATTTCTAGTAGCGATGAATCAATGATGAGTTTCATGAGGAGGAGGAGAAGGAGCAACAATAGGAGGAGGAGGAGCAACAATAGGAGGAGGAGGTGACACCACCTACCCCTGCTATCGGTAGAGGACGTGGTCTACCTCCTTTAGCTCCTAGTGCTTCAGGATCTGGAGCACAACAGAGTCCATTGCCAGCCCCGCCAACTTCTTCGTCTAGAGGGAAAGTTGTTACATTTTCTCGCAAGAGGGGCAGAGGAAATCAGTAGTATAAGTTATTTGGTGCATTCCTTTGTATATAACATTATGACTCATGATATGAGATACATTATTATATTTTTTGTTGATATTTTGAGGTTGAGTTGAGACTCGGGACTTAGTATTCAGGACAGGATTCAGTTTTATGTGTGATGTAGCACTAGACATGATATTACACATCTTATATATTAGTTTTTTTTTCATATTTATGTGTCAATGCATTTATTTTATGTTGTAGATGCTTTAAATATTAAAAAAATTGAAAAAAAATGAATATTTTTGTATGTGCCGATTTTTTCCCGATAATTACGATTTTTTCCCGATAATTACGATTTTTTCCGATTTTTTCCCCTCGGCGATAATATCCCGATAACGATTTTTTCATCTTTGGTAATAACACAACAACAATTGTTGAGGAAGACGCAAATGAGAAAATTTGAAATGACTTCAAATAATCTGGACTAATTAGAACAGGTGCTTCCTGTAGAGATTCTTTAATCCTTTGAAAAGATTCCCTTGCTTCTTTGTCCCACTTCACCTCAGCATCCTTTTTCAACATGTCTGTTATTTTCTTGACAATCGTTGTGTAATTAGAAACAAATCTTCTTAGAAAATTAATTTTTCCAAGAAATCTCTGAATATCTTTCTTACTTCGGGGCAGTGGAATTAACTGTATTTCTTCGACCCTTGTTGGATCAATCTTCACTCCTTGTTTGGAAACAATTTGGCCCAACAGTTTACCCTCCTCCAGAGAAAACAAAGATTTTTTAGGATTCAGCGATAATCCATATTTCCTACACTTCAAGAAGGCTTTTTGCAAATGCTGTAGATGTTCTTCATCAGAGTTTGAAAAAATTGTGACATCATCCAGATAAATAACCACAAACTTATCTCCTACAAATGCAATATCCATTGTTCTTTGGAATGTGGCCCCTGCATTCATTAGGCCAAACGACATCCTGGCATACATGAATGTTCCCCAGGGTGTAGTGAAAGCAGTTTTCTTTTGATCTTCCTTCTCCACAGCAACCTGGTTATACGCTGAAAAACCATCTACCATAGATAATCTGTAAGCTCCAGTCACTTTTTGCAAGACAAAATCCATTTTCGGCAAAGGATAATTATCTTTCAATGAAGCTCTATTCAAGGTCCTGAAATCTACACATAGCCTTATCTCTCCATTTTTCTTTCTGACTGGTACAATATTGGAAACTCAATCTGAATATCTGAGAGGAACAATTATTTTAGCCTGCAACAATTTCTTTATTTCCTTTTCAATCGGGGCCAACAACAATGGATTGATTTGTCTGAGTTTCTGTCTATGTGGTTTGACTCCATCCTTCAATGGGATTTTATGTTGAATAATATTCTTATCATAAGTCTTCAAATCATCATATGACCAAGCAAATACATCCTCAAATTGTTTGAACAGATCTATGTACCTTTGTTTATAGTTCTTCGGAACGCCTTTGAACAATTTGACCATTTTAGGCTCATATTGAGTTCCTAAATTACAATCTTCCACATTTTCATCTTGATGTGCTTTCTTTTGATTCACTGCCACATCATTAGCATCAAACAATCTTTCGAGAGGTACCAAACCTCTTGGTAAAATATTGTCTTTCAACTGAATAATTTGCTAATCACCAATCTTCTTTTTCAGAATCTTAGACTTATCAGCCAAGTCATTTTCATTAGTTTCCAAATCAATTTGATGATCTTCAAAATCTTCAATCATCAACAAAAATTGCTTAATCTGTTCATCATCCTCAAAAAACCTGCCAATATTTGATATTGTTAGGGATCGAAGGTCTATGTCTCATCTCAATTTCATATCTTAGTCTTGGATTGATCGGAGGTTTGAATGTACTGGCTGCAACTGCTAAAGAATCAGCGATTCTATTCTCTTCTCTTGGGATAAACTGTAAGTTGAAAGCTTCAAAGTAGTTTTCAATTAAATCCCATACCTCATTCCTATATGTTCTTAACCTGGGATGTTTAGTTGACACAAATTCTTAACTTGTCTTATGATTAATTCAGAATCACCAAACACGGTCATAGATTGAATTCCCATTTGCTTAGCTGTCTGTAGACTAATGATTAATGCTTCATATTTAGCTACATTATTGGTGGATTCAAACTCCAATTTGAAAGAGAAAGGTACAAGGTTACCTTCCGGAGATACAAAAATGAAACCAGCTCCAGTGCCTTCTTTAGAAAACGCACCATCAAAATAGCACTTCCAAAGCTTGTTTGAATGCAGCTCCTTATATACAATCGCTGAAGGGAGCTGCCCTTGTGACTCTTCAGCAAACTCTGCATCTTCATGCAGCATGAAGCAAGAGAGGTCCTCCTTCTCTTGGCCATAAATAGGTGAATTCCCTGCATCTTTCTTGGTAGCAGTTTTTCGAAATCTAGTTTCTCTATACAACCTCCTTTCTTCCCCATTAAAAACAGGAATGATGGCATATGTAAAATCTAGCTTCAAAACTCCTCCAAGCTTTGCCCCCCAAGATCTAGATAATAACATACCAAATCTAGCTGGAATATCTGCCACTAGCACGTCCATCATAATGTTCTTGGCTGGGATTTGAGCCAATGAAACAACCATATCCTTAATAAGGCCCACACACTTCACCCTTTTTGAATCAAAAGAATAAAGGTCTCTGTATGGCTTAATGATCTGTAAATTTAACTCTTTCATCACACACAATGGCATCAGATTGTGGGATGCACCAGAATCTAGCATACAATTATGTAAAACAAAATCATGTAACAGAAGTGATATATAAAAAGGAGGGACAGACGAATCTACCTCTTCAACATGAGGCCCAAAAGTAACCACTGGTTTTTCTTCTTGTAGATTTACTATATTGCCTACTTCATCAGACTGAGATAAATTGATAAATTCTGCAATCTCCTTCTTATAACCAGGTGTTTTGATTAACTCAAGAAGAGGTATTTGAATTTTCACTTTTTCCAACTCTTTCAACACACTGAAAGTTTGATTTTGTTTTGTCAACTTTTCAGGTTCTTCTTGATTTTTATTGGAATTTAGACTTTGATTAGAAACAGTAACAACTTTCTCCAAAATATTAGGATCCTTAATCCTTGTTTGAGAAGCCTCAACTTGCTGTTTTTCCTTCTCTTTTTCTTCATTCATGGGCTGTTTCCCCTTATCTGATTTCTTAATCTGGTTTTTCTGTAATGGAGTCGCCATTGGAGCAGGTACTGATTCTAGTTCTTTTTCCTCATCATCTTGAGTTCTTAACCTCTTCTTTGAACTCAAATAGTATTTTTTATGTAATTCTGATTGCATGAAGTCCATAAACTGTTTTCAATAATCATCCATCTCTTCTTGATCGAATGAAAGATCAGTGTCTTCATTTTCTTCCACTTTTTCTTCCTCAGTTTCTTCTTCTGTTTCATCATCTTCCATGTAGACAGCAGAAATCTGAGCATCATCTTCTCTTCCATCATCATCATCTGCTGAACGGGATGAAGCTGCCTCTATATACAAAGGTGCTTGCACCTGATCTTGATCTTTCCTTTCTCTTTGTAGAATCTGCAGGGGCTGTTTTTTAAATTGGGGATTAAAAACACCTCTACTTTGTCTTGCAGGCTTATTATTATCTATTTCCAACTTCACCAATTATTAGACAAATTTTTTATGACTTTAGTCATATCGTCAATTCTCTGATCTTGAAATGAGGCTTCTTCTTTAGCTTTTCCCTTATCTTTAACTTTACCAGCAGCGGACATATTGGCCTCAATCTCCAGAGCATCAGTTTGAATCTGATCCAAAGTGGGGGACCTTCTTTCTCTCAATATGAAACTGAAATCTGGTTCAAATGCACTAGCAAAAACAACCCTTGCTCCAATAGGAGGAGGTTTCATTTCCAAAGGCAAACTATTATACAATTTGTTAAATCTTTTCACAAAATCATTCATATTTTCATTAGATTCCTTCTTTATTGCATTGAATTCTGTCAAAGAATAACCATGGTCCCTTTTTTCACCCCATCTCTCGGTGAAACGTCTTTCTAGTTCATCCCAATTATTTATTGAACCAACGGGCAATCCTTTAAACCATTTCCTTGCCTCTCCACTTAGAGACTGAACAAAAAGTCTCATTATAACATCTAAATGCTCAACATTGAAATTCTTAGCAAACGTGCAAAACAAGGGCAAGTGCTATTCTGCAGTTATTTCATCTTCACCAGTAAATCTAGGGAGTAACTTGAGATACTCTTGAGGCATTGCATTCATTGGTTGGGGTAGATTTAATGGTGCATATCTATTCATCAAGAAAGCAGGGGCCGCCATGTTTATGCCCTGGTTAACTGCTCCTTGAGCGGGGGTAAAATGAATACCAGTTGTAGGTGAGGGTGAATGAGGTGGAACAACTGATATAGGGATTGGTGTATGAACGATTGCAGAAGAGCTGGCAACTATATGAGGCTGAGTTTCTGTAAGAGGGAAAGACACAAACTCAAAAGATTGCTCTTCTAATGTAGGTTCTTGAAAATGAATGGGTGATGGTGAGGATTCTTTTTCCGAGAAAATGAGTTTCTTGGAAATATCCTTGGATGAGAAAGTGCGTGAACTGCTGCCTGGTGCAAGCAGTGTAACGTCTGGTGTATTAAATATTTTTGTTTTCTGGCCCTTCTTTGAAACAAGCTTCTCAGGATCAGACAAAACAGGAACTTTTTGCTGAGAGGTATCCGACCTCGTGTGAGGTTTCTTAGGAGCCAGAGCTATTTTAAAACAAACACAGCTTATTATTTCCTCCTCTCTGAACAACTAGAGGAAATGTAAAATAAAACCCAAGGAAAACCTTCGAATCTTCGTTCCCCGGCAACGGCGCCAATTTATGTTGTACCTTAAGAGACAATCCCTTAGCTGTGATAATGAATCAGTGCTTAAGACATTATCTGATTATGTCACAAATGAATATATATCTGTCTCTATCTTATAAACCCTTAAACATTGATTATGTAACCCTTAAATATCAAATCCATGCATGTTCTACAATGCTATATTTCACTTACGCTGAATTGAATGAACGGAAGAAAAAGAGAAGGGGATTTCAATCTGATATGCTGTTTCAAACAGAATCTAAAATTTTAAAACCCTGAAGAATTAAGTAAAGATAAAGTTAAAACAGAGGAGCGCACATTAAGGTTTGTTTAACTCTTAAATACATATGTATAAAGAGACCTGCTGCTCATTACTCTATTTTATTCACAGATCAGAAAACATTGTGTAAATTGGAAAACTTTTCAGCATAAACAGAATGATAGAAACTTGCATACTCATTCATTAATTTTCCATTCTTGAGTACAAAAATTTGGCTTCAAGGTTCAAAAACTCGGCCACTTTTCCTTTCTTGGAATCTTCTTTAAATACAAAATAACAAAACAGTTTCCAGTGATGAAACCAATTCTAATTGCTTTAACTACTTACAGTTACGGAGGTACATGCCTCAAAAAGGTCCTATTACAATTTACATGATTTTGAGAAAATAACATAACGTGAAATTGAAAATTCCTAATCTAAAGGAACAACCACTTCTGATACGGTCGCTGAGTCAACGGCTACTTTTTGTCGAGATGCTGGAATTCCTTTTGCTGAGTCCATTGAGAATGTTTTTCTCTTTTTCCATATCTCACTTTGGGTTGTTGATGAATTCTTGAAACTATGATATTCCAACCTGAATTCAACAATTGAAGTGATGACTCGTCTTCAGAGAAACAAAACGCTTGGCGAATCAACTGCGTCGACACAGCTGTCTTCCACTTTGCTTCATGACGTCATTGCGGAGGCTCCTGGAGTACGGCGGCAAACTTTGGCTAGTCCCCCCCGGAATGAATCTACACCGTTGATCATTGTTTACCCTGCGGTCAAACAGGGCAACTGCGGGGGCACTTGTTTCAATAACTCACGAGCTCTTTGCACCTCCGCATTTTATCATTCGGTTATAATCTTCAATACTTGCTACTTCCGCTCGGAGACTTGCTCGACGTTTAAACATGAAACTATAATATACATCCAAATAAAGTTTAACAATAAACTTAATTTGCATCGAGCCTTAGAAACATTTCTTTTTTATGTTACAGTATAAAAAACATTATACTATAGCATATACTTTTTCTGAATTTCAGATTTTTTATTTTATTTTTATTTTTTTATTTTATTTTTTTTATATAAAATAGAAAAGGATATGTAGATGATCCACAACAGGACCCATAACCCACACTTAGGAAATAAAGTTTCCCTAAAGTCACTTAGGCAAATATTAAAGGACAACATGGGACCCATGGGACCCATGAGAGCCTCCGTTGTCCACCGCTGTAGACCCTTTTTCTCTGCCGTCGACGTCTTTCCCTTGCCGTCCAGCCCTTTCCGTCTGCACGTTGCATATTTCCTTGTCGTTGTGCCTCCCTCTTCTGCCGTCTACCCATCTTCTTAGCCGCTGACCATCTTTCCTCTGCCGTCGACGTCCCTCACTGCTCCTTTCGATTCCTTTACCTTACACCTGCCGCTGCCCTCCATCTCTCTCTGTTGTCGAGCTGCCGTCTCCCCTCTGCCATCGACCTGCAAACAAAACCAAAAAAAATAACGCATACAATAAGCTCAAAAACCTTACGTTTATGCATTAAATTTTTTAATTGGTTTCATTTTTGTGTAAAGGGTTTAGTTAGGTTTTAAATAAATTTCGATTTTGTTGATTAACTTTAGTTTTAATTGCATTAGGCTTAGTTTTAGTTTAGATCTTAGATTAAGCGTAGACTTTAAGTTTTTGCTAGTTTCGATTTGTTAGTGTTAGTTAGTTTAGGGTAGCGTTAGTTGTTTAGAGGTTTTAGATTTAATTTGTAGATTTTAATTCGATTTGTTTTTAGCTTTTAGTTTTATTTTTTTAAATTTTTAGTTCTTAGTTTTTATATGTTAGATTTTACTTGTTTGGTTAACGTTAGTTTTGTTTTAATTTCTCATCTTTTTTTTTTAGATTGAAAAAATAAAAAAATAAAAAATAATAAAAAATAATAAAAAAAATATAAAATATAAAATTTTAAAGTTTTCAAGATTTTTTATTTTATTTTATAGTCAAATGAACTTTTAAATTTTTATCCTAAGTTTGACTATATAAAATTTCCAACTTTTGGATTGGGTTATTTAGAACATCATTCCCGGAAGATTTATAATTAAAATATTGTAATGATTTGGCATTTCAATTTAATGGTCATCTCATGATTTATTGCTGTGGGTTCAAACTTCAAAGTACTTTAATGCATAGTTGTGGTGCGTTCTATTGGATATCATTGTGGTCATTTGTGTTTTCATAGCAGCAGTTATACATCAATTACTTGGCTTTAATTGCATAACGGGATCTTTTAACTCCATAAGGCACTGGTTTTAATATAATTGGATCTGTGAAATCTCGTTAATCTCATCAAGTACTTGGTCTTTCAGCTGTGTCTCCTGAATTGGTTGATTTTCAACCAGTTCTTATCCTTCATTTTTGTCAGGGTCTACCTCCCTTAGCTTGCAAGGAGACAGCGTAGATAGAGAGATTGGGGATCAGGGTGACAGCCCCCGATCTGAGCCATTGTCGCGGTGCCTAGACATTTTGTGCGACAACAGGCCCAATTCCGGCAAATCTCTGATGGTCCGCTCAATCTCATCCTTATACGCTCTTGGATGCCTATAGGGAGTAGTAAGAACTGCCTGCACACTAGGCTCCATCTCTATGGTATGCTGAAATCCTCTATCTAGTGGTCGACCCGACGGTATATCTCCAAAAACCCCTGCATATCTATCCAACGCCTCCTATTTGTTTGGTGGTGGAGGCTTGATCTATCACCCAACTTTTGAAATCCTCAGCTCCACTTCCCACGTTATGTTCCTGTGCCTCAATTCAGCCTCCATCCGATGAGCTGAAATTGTCTATGGGGGATATGAATGCATACCGCGAAGAACTACTAGCTTACCATCCAACCCGATAAAATCCATCACGAGTTGCCTCCAATCGGTGGTAACTCTACCAAGGGAATACAACCATTGGACACCCAACACCATATTGGTGTCTGGTACATCCACTACAAAAAAGTGTTATGTCATCGTGTAGTTCCCCATGGCTACTGTCAAAACGGGAACATATCAGTTGCACTGCATAGTCTTGTCCCCTGGAACTAGTACTGAAAAGCCCTCGAACTCCGCAGTGGTGATGCCTCTCTTGTGGACCAAATGAGCATTGATAAAATTGTGGGTTGCGCCATTGTCTATCAAGATTGAGAGACACTGCCCCTGCACTATGCCCTTGATCCTCATGGTCAGAAATTTGGGAACCACGCACAAAGATGGAAGAACTCCCCCAGATGGTGTAAAAGATGGTCCTTCTATTGGAGGTGGTGGTGGTGGATCTCTCTTTGATGGCCCCTTGCCATCTCCTCCCTCAAACTCCAACTCAAACTCATCCTCTTGATGACTGTCCGAGAAAACCTCGATGTAGTGGGCTTTGCTTGCTATGCACCGATGGCCTGGTGCCCATGTCTCCCGAAATTTAAAACATAGTTTCCTCTTCCTGAGGTCTCTCCTCGTCTCATCATCTAGGTGTCCTCTCCTTCGAGTTGCTCTCTGCGCTGGTGCAGGTCTAGTGTCACCCCCTCTTTGAGGGTAGGGAGGGCGTGCTGGAAAAGGTGCTCGTGTCTTGGGGATGGTCCCCTACAGATCCCTCGTACAAGATACAACCTCGAATAAAGTGGAAGGTTTGCGTGACTTCACTAGTCCATGCAATGGATCTGTCAAATCCTCTACAAAAATGTACACTCTCCGTGCTTCTGAAAAATCTGGCACCCTCACTGAAACATGCAGGAACTCCGAGATATAGTGCTCAGGGTTTCCTGTTTGCCTAAGCTGGGTCAGCTCCCTGAAGTGTGCCTCTGTATCCCCTCTATCAAAACACTCCACTACTCTCCGTGTGAAGTCCTCATAGGCAGTCACATTAGCATGTCCCAAAGTGGACAAGCCATGGAACCACAAATCGTGTGCCTCTCCCTCTAGATGCAAAGTGGCCATTTTAATGGCCTCTGTCTCGGTCATCCTGTCGAGGCTGAAATATGTATCAAGCTTCTCCACCCAAGCACGAGCTATGCACTTGGCAGTTCCATCAAATGTGGGGAAAAACATTCTCCCGATGGTACACTGCAACTCATAACTCTGCGTGCCTTGACCTCCATGTCCAATTCCCTTCTCATTCTGCTTGAGCTGGTAATATTCTTTGAAGGGTAGTGCTTGTTTGAACTCCTCTCCCATGGGCCACCAAATTCTGAAATATTCCTCTTCATCAAGCCCCACTTGTTCCACCGGAACTATGGGTATGAAAGAGGGTACTGTGGCTCTAGTTGGCCCACTAGAAAATGATGGCTGTGCAACAAGCTGATCATACTGCTGAGATGCACCATAAGTCTTTCCAAATAGAAACTTATGGGTGCTTCGTTCCCAGTTCTGCATCTTGATCTCATTAAGCATTTCTTTTGGCCCCTTGGCCAAATCATTGATGGCCTTCAGAAGACTGTCAAAGACCTTCTCCTCTTTCCCCTTGGGCTCTCCCATGTCTTCTACTAACACCTCCTTCCCTTGATCCTCTGTGTTTGGAGTAATCTCCAACTCCCTCTCTTTTCTTCAGTACCTTTGCTTCCGGTAAGTGATATATTGTCTATCTCCTTCTCTCATAAAAGAAATCTTCCCACGACTGAGCCAAGATTTAGGCTCTGATACCACTGTAATGTTGCAAAATAGGAAAAACAATGCTAATGCAGAAAACCATAAATTTACACCATGGAAAATTTAAAACATTGCAGTAATCAATCGAAACCATATACAATCTGGAAATAGTTGAGCCATTTTATTATGAAATGGGCAAGAGTACAAATATATAGAGAAATGCACCTGGGCTTGTCTTTTTGGCAAGCTGAGCAAAGCCCAAATGAAACCACAAAAACCTAGAAAATCTGCCCAGTGATGCACTGTGTTGTCCTAGTGAATCTGCACTAGTTGCTGCAATGGGATGGTGGAAACCCCACGTTCGGTGCTTAGAAAATTCTCCAAAATTAACCCCAGAGTCCTCAACCCAATTTGACCAAAGCCTAAAAATGGTTTGGCGTGATCCCGAAATTCCAAAATTCACTGCCAATAAGCCCTATGCTCTCCCAGTGGCTGCTGAATACGCTGTCTACAAAATCATCAACGAAATACTAAAAAACCCTCCTAGTATGCAACAAATACTCCCTCCTGCACTACCTCTATCTCCCTCGGCAAACAAAAGCTCAAATGGCTAAGGCACTATCCCACCTCTATGCCCAACTCTCCTCCTCTGCACTGGCCTAGAGACTACCTCGCTGCTCCAGAAATAGACTATCAATCACAGCCCTTGGAGGTTCGCCTATAGTTTAATAAGCTAATGAACCTAGGTTTGCCTATAGCTCTTGTAAGCTAATGAACCTTGCAACCAGCAACAACCACACAAGAACTCAACTGCATCCTCCTGGACTATCACTGCGTCCTCCAGAAATACACACTGCTGGGGAAACTAAATGCAAAAGCTGAAGATATCATGGTGAAGCTCTCTTTCAAATGAAATGGAAAACCAAACTAGGGTGGCACTCGAAGTCCCACGAAGAATGGGTGAGTTCTCCGCTTGGAAAAATTGTGCTACACAACAAGTGACCTAGCTAAGCAGCTCGAGCAAATGAGATCAAAATCGATTATCCAAATATGCCAAATGAAATGAGCTTTCTTCTTTTTATAATATTCGTTGGGCCTTTTTCCTTCCTTTTACATCCATACCCTGTTCACGATCATGTTTTTTTGAACCAACTATTAAGGGTATGCATATTTCATGAGTGGGTGGTCCCTATGCACCACAAATAAAATAACATAACATGAAATTACTAACTCCTAAGTCTTCTAAAGAAAAATCAAATGGGCTCTAACATCACCAAAATTGGCCCTCACTACATAATAATAAATCCTGTAACAAAAAATTTTAGGAAGGGACATTACATTAGCTTTGATTTGATTTCTTTCTCGAGATTTGATCCTTAAGTGTCCCTTGATAAGGTGCCCTTCTTTGAATTTTGTCACCTTAGCTCTGATTGCATGTTGAGAAATCTAGGGCATAGCAATTATGTGATTTCTCTTCTTATGATAATTGCTTGTGAATGCTTTTTACTTCTTTATATTAGGAACTTCTCTTTTCTTAGATTATTATAGTGTTCTTCATCAAACAACTTCCAATGCATAAACAATAAAGAGACAAGAGACATAGAATGTAGGCAATCAACCAGGGCCAAAAACTCTCCCACATTAGAGAAATCCAAACGAATTCTTCTTTTTATAGAGACTCCAATTGATGAATACCAAGACCAAGATCCTTTACCTAATGACCTCTCCAAGGCCAAGACACAAGGCATCCTTGTTCAACTTCCTCTTCCTTGAGTCAATGATAGTCAAACTTCTTCCTTCTCCCACTACTTCGGCTAACCTAGATTTCAGTCCTTGGCTCAAATCTGCACTTTCGATTCTTCTTTAGAAGCCCTAGATTCGGTACTTAAGAGAGTTTGACCTTCAATCTTCTTCTCTTGAGATGGAGACTATCCTTCCTCAACTTGGTTTGAGGATTCACTTGATTATTTTCCAAATATGACTTCTCCCAATAACTGAAATACCTCGGCCCTTTTTGCAGTCGACAACTCTGAAATCTCGCACGTGTGGAAGGATTTAGCCTTAAAATAACTCAGAAAATGGCTCAATTAACTTCCCTTCTCCTTCGATTGGTGATGAGGCTTCTCTTTTAAGTTTTTCACACTTCCTTTCTCACTTCAGACCTTGACCGAATTTTTGTCCTCAATTGGAGGCCGAGCTGCCCTATTTGTAGTGATTTGCCCATCAAATAAGCTGACTTGACAATGATCTGGGCCGACATTTCTTTTGGTGTAGCTCCATTGCTTCGTTTAAGGACAGACTTGATGGAGGTGCTTGAACTTGGTCTTGGAGGGTTTTTTGACTCTTTCAATGGCTCATATACATATGCAACATACCCAAGAAGGGTCCTTCATACATGAGATTGTGTAATATCCCCAAATTAGTAGTCAGCTAATTGGGATATTAACTTTTATTAATTTTGGCAAATCCTAATGCTGGGCGGAAATAAAATGGGTAGGGGATCCACAATTAATAATTAGGCCAAATAAAGTCTTTTCCTCAAGTCCCTAAGGGAAAATTGCGGCTCTAGTGGTGGGGTCGAGTTGGCCTTAGGTGGGCAGCGTAGAAGAGACATGAAAATGACAGCGTGGGATTGGGTAGAGGAAGGCAACACGTGATTGGCCAAGGAGAGGCAACGCAGGCCAAGGTGGGACCCAAGGAATACATTGGGCGTCAATGGACGAAAGGAAAAAGGGAGGGCTCATTTTGGATTCATTCATTCATCTTATTTCTCTTGGTCATTTTGACTGAAGCACGCTTGAGCCGGAGAGCCAAGTCTGCAGTGCTGTTTAGCACATGAGATCTTCAAGCAGAGATCTCAACCTCTACCTCGGGGGACTTCGAGTGCCCACTCAGGAGAGTTCTATATTTTGGTGAGGGAATTACACAACAGTAGCAACAGGAAGAGCGTAGCTGCTTCAGGACTGCGCAAAGGTAGAGTAGACTGTGCAGTTCAGTTCGGTGTGGGTGCCGGGAGTGTGGAGAGCAGTGGAGTTTCAGCAGGAGATTTGGAGGGGAGGTTAGCCACCTCCTACCAGGGCTTTTGGTAGCTCTCCGGAGGCATTTTCCAGCAGATTCATCCAGAGGTTTGATTCACTTAGCAGTGCAGCGAGCCAAGCCCAAGAGGGCCAAATTCCGAATTCAAGATTTGGGCGAACCCTTTATGGGTTTTCTTGGGTTTATTGAGGAGAAGCCAAGATTAATTTGGCAGAATTTTCTGGGCAGGTTTGAGGCTTCAAACAGAGATCCTAACACAGGCAACAGCTAGAGGAGCTACAGGAAATTGGGTCGAAATTCCAGGGTCAACATCTGGCCAATTCCTTCGTGGGTTTTTGTGAGTTTGGTGAGTAGAGTCTGGGATTAAAAGCCCAGAATTTTCTGAGCAGAGGAAGCATCCCAACCAGCAGTCCGAAATCAGCCAACAACAACATTTCTGGGCTAGGCAGCG
Organism: Pinus albicaulis; assembly: GCA_034641835.2. Classification (NCBI taxonomy): domain Eukaryota; kingdom Viridiplantae; phylum Streptophyta; class Pinopsida; order Pinales; family Pinaceae; genus Pinus; species Pinus albicaulis. The sequence goes on from CM076574.1 coordinate 1,075,994,667, forward strand.
CAAAGACTGAGCCACACAGAGGCACTTTCAGCCAAAGTTTTTGTTTGGATTTGAGTTGTTCTTCAAGCCTGCCTTGAGCAGGCCTAGGTGCAAACTTTCCAGCACCTCAATTGTACTCTTTCCCAATATATTAATAAAATGGCTCAACAATGATTTTGGCTCTAGTTTGTGTGTTTTAATGGTGTTTGCATTTTTGCTGTAGTTACTTGTCTATTTGCACTTTTATAACTGTTAATCCCCATTTGGGATATTACAGATTGATTCGATTTGACTTTATGACCAATCCTAAGGGATCACAATGGGAGCCATAACTAAAAATAAAATTCTTTGCTCATGAAACCCATGAGCCAAGCATTACAATAATAAGTTTATTTTTCTTCTTTATATTAAATACATAAAATCACAATTACACATGTCATTACGAAGACCGAACCGAGTTACATTTTTCAACAAAAAGAACATAAATAAGTAATGAAAGACTGGATACCATGAGTGATGCAAATCAAAACTAGACGTTTTGACATTTTTGACAGCGTTTAATAATTGTTCAAAAACAAGGTGTTCATGACAATACATTGACCAGCTGGCATATTGAATACACCATTGCATTGACCAGAGGCATATTGAAAACCATGTTTGGCTGTCCATTGTGAAGGGTGATAGCCAATTAGATCGTTAAGACATGTAGCCAAGGACAGGGTTAGTATGTGCTTTGTTAGATTAGGATGCATTCACTGTAAGGAGAAAAGAAGGAATTCAGTTGTTTATATGATATGACAATCTGATCATGAAATCAAACGATTATTTTTATGAAGGTGCAATGAACTTGTTTTTCTTTGGGTAATTCTATAAACCTAGGAAGTAGACGAGTTCTTGGATTCTTTAAACTCGGGGAATAGATGTGTTTTTCTTTGAGTTGCATTTTGAATGGCACTATTGATCATATGTGGAGGGTGTGATTTATATCTTTGCTAATTTAGTAGATAGCACAGGTGATTTTCTGTCTTTAATCCTGCTGCGATAGAAGATTGCAGGCTACAAGGAACAATTGCTGAATCCATTGAAAGGAGAGGCTAAAACAGTGCTAGAGCTTGGTATCGGTACTGGGCCCAATCTAAAGTACTATGCCAGTGGAAGAAATGTTTCAGTTGTGGGTGTAGATCCAAACAAGCATATGGAGAAATATGCACAGGCTGCAGCTACTGATTCTGGTTTACTGAAGTCACAATTCAAATTCATTCATGGGGTATGACAATACTTTCAGACTTTAAGTTTTCGTTTTTGCTTTGTTCAAGAAAGAACAATTATTGATTAAGATACAGTATATGGTACAATAGTGGCTTGGATCCTAACTGGTAACTAACTACAGTCTCAGATGCCTTATTTCTAAAGTAAACTGAATCTGAACTTTAAACTATACTGGTATAGACCTATCTGAATGATTCCTTAAAAGAAGATGGACATGCTATAAAAATAAAAATATTGATGTGAGATGTTTTTGGCTTCTGGCCATGACTATCCACAGATTAACTATTCAAAAGGGGATGACACACCCCATGGTTTACTGAACATGGTTTATCAAGACTTCCAAAAAGGAGCAGAACAAATGAGGTAGCCTGTCAAGCTTTTGTTTCCTCTTCCAAGACCAAGTAATTCAAAAGATTCCTGATGTCGGATTTAGCCTTTGAAAAGGCTCTGATTGATTTTTATATTCTCCAATTGGAAGTAGAAATCCCTACCATCCTAACCTGCTCCTGAAGATTTTTAGAGGTGCAAGTAGTTGTTCTAACTTGTTGGCAAGCTTGAGTGAGTTTACACACTGGGAATATGCTGCTTGAATCTGTGCTACAATCATATAACTTAGACAATCTCAATAGTATAAATAATCGATATGCAATTCAGAGCAATGTTATAAGAACTTGACTGGACCGGACTGAACCAGCCAGTCCGACTGTTTTTGAGCGAAAACTGGTCCAAACTGGTGCCCCAGACTGGGAAAGGCCGTTTCCATACCAAACTGGTTGGTTTCATATAGAACCATCCAGTTTTGTACAAAGTGACTAGGAACCCTTCGAATGCAATTTTTTTTCAAAAAGCAATAATTTATGCGAGGGGCAGTCTAATTTTCTTTCAAACCTAGTAATGGTATGTAATTAATGGTAATGTTAAATTCTTAAAGTAAAAGGGACATTTTCTTTTCTCTTTTATGTAAATGAGAAAAAAGAGAATGTCACTCTTATGGATAAAAGAGATAAAATAGAGAATAAAAGAGAATGTCACTTTTACGGATAAAAGAGATAAAAGAGAGAAAAAATAATGTTACTTTTAGTTAAATTTTTAACATTACCATTAATTGACTCGGGATTTTTGAGAGTGGTTCTGGCCTCATTACATTTCATATGGAGAAAGTAGAATTTAGATCCCCCTCAAAATCCACCAGACTTAATAGTTTTTAGGATTTCGGGATTGGAGCGATTGCAACATTTCCATTGGATTTTGTCATGTATGAGAGTATGGAACTAGCACTTAATGAAGAGCACCAAGCCGTCTATGTACCTCAATGTTGGTGGCACTGATTGTTGAATTCCTTTGTCATGACCTTAGTAAAAATGTACCCATTACTCAAACAAACTCTTGATTTGACATGTTAAGCTTTTTTAATATTATTTTAATGCTTTGAGGGTGATATTGGTGAGGAGGATCCCAATATAGGCAATGATTTTGATGATATGTAGGTATTTGTTGTAGCATGATTTTTTTGCACTCTAGAGACCATATACAACCTCTTTGTTGATGCATTTTTGTTTTAGAGATGGATTTCACTTGGTGTTATTTTGGTTATATGCACACTTGCTATATATATGAGAAACTTTGCATATTTGTGTATAATGGTTTGGATTCATATGAATGCACATGAATATATATGTTTGTTTTTTCAAAAATTGCATATTCATGCATTTTTTGGTTAACCGTTTTTTTGGTCCGTTTTTTTTGTTTTTGTTTTTATTTTTTGGTTCTGGTCTAGTACATATTTTTTGGCTATACCAGTTCAATGAATGGTCCAATTCTGATAACATTGATAAAGAGTGACACAAACAGTCAATATAGTTCTCTGATCATTAACAACCTAATTGTTGATTTTTGGTAGCATCAAATGTGCTCTAAGTCTCAAACTTTGTGGAGAGGCTTAGACACATGCATTACAAATAACCCAGAAATCGTTTTGGGAAATTCCACCCAGAAACAGTTTTTTAAGAAAAATTAATTATTTTTAATGAGGACCCTAAGTCTAACTTAGGAAATTAAAATAATTAATCAGTATTAATGTAAATTGTGGGTGAAACTTCTAGATAAAGCAGGTCAAGTCTAATATAATCTTAGACGTTGATTGGAGATCTAATCTCGGCCGTTGATTTGTCAATGAGAAGACTATAGAGGAAGACTTGAGTGTCATTTGTAAGATACACTAAGAGGATCTAGAGATCGAATTTTTCTGATGGATCGTGCTCGGAAGAAAATCAGATCTAAGTGATTCTTGATTGCAGTGGAGGGGAAGAGTAATTCCTGTTGGAGATCTTCCCAAGCCGGAGAATACATCGCAGAGTAGACAAAGAGGAGATCAATAGAGTCAACGTAGTAGCTACGCAGAGGAAACACGGTCCCACGAAGAGGCAGCGCTGCAGCCTTGAGGAGATCCGAAATTTGGCTAAGGATCAGTCAAATACAGTGCCGGAAAGCCGGGGTGTGAGACCGGAAGAGGCCAGAAGGGCAGATCTAGCCAACAGAAGACCAGCAGTGCAGAAGCCACGTAGTCCCCACGCAAAGTGACGAAGAGACTGCGCAATGCAGTGGAGGGCTTGCCATCCACAGTTTGTTGGTTAGTTGGGCTTCTAGTATCAATGTGAGATTTCTCTCACTAACTCTTTGTCAGTCATATTCTCTATAGGGATTGCTAGAAAGGCATCCTAGATTGTGAAAATTTCTGAATATAGAAACCCTACTACAGTATCTTGATTTACTTCTCCTACTTGTTTGATTTAATTAACAAGTTATTTTATGAATATTTAGTAAAATATCAAAGTAAACACAACTGCAGCTTATACATACATACAAATCATTTACTGAAGCATAACGCACACATGACAAAGGACACTGTATATTTTGGATAATGTTCCCGGAAAAACCCAATGCGGGAAAATCGGTGCAACAACTCTTAAAGGGTTTGTTTATTAAGAAGAATATCTGAATACAATCAAGGGCACCAGTAATGGTTTTCCCAACAGAGTATTCATGACAGATGTACCTATCATTGGGAGACAGAAAATATCGTTGATTCAGCCAAGGAAGCACTCCTCTGAAAACACTGAATACGAGCCCTTTCTAGCCCATTGGAACCCCAACGCTGCTCCTCCAGCCTCTGCGTCAACTTCTCCTGCCCAGTGTAGCCACTGCGTAGTGTTAAATTTAGACATGGTATGTTCTATTCTTAATTCAATTTTACTTCAATCTTTCTTATGGGCCCGATAATCACATAAACATGATAGTAAAATCCTGATAGAACATAATAATAGATGAACAGAAGACAAGTCAATATTATATATCAGAATTTACAATTCTTCTTGTCCAGCAAAGATAGAGTAGTGTGTATTATGGACGTCAACTGGATGCATCAGCCAACAAAGTCTTTCTAAACATCAGATTAGCCAATCCTCCAAGTGTCACGCACACCCCTCAAAGACAACTCCAAAAAAGTCGACGCTGGTCAATAGAAAAAGTCAATGCAGAAAATTCAACGCTGCAGATTAAGGCTTTGATCAACAGTCTCTCTTTTCGTCGATCTTTGTGCCCTCTAATGCGGCCTCAAGAGATCATAATTTTTGCACTTGTTGGAGGTCAAAACTCCAAGTTTTGACCACGGTCAACACCGGTCAATGCACCAACAAAACAACCCTAAAACAGTCTGCACTTTTTCCAACTTCAGCTCCGCACGTGTGAGAGAAAGAGGCCTCCAAAGGCTAATCGAACCAATCAGATCACAAGAGAGAATACGACAATCTCCGATGCGTCCAATCGGTCTTGCTATTGGTCTCTATCCACATTTCCCACCTCATTGGCCAAATGAGAGGTACTTCCCATGAGTCCGAAACTCCATGGGTAGGATGCGTGCGGGGCATAGATCAAAGAGAGGAGAACCAACTCAATATCATAACGATGGGGTAGAAGCACAACAAGTTTCGGCAAGCCTAGCCCCGTGTGTGCTTATAGCTCCAAGAAGCTATCCCCAAGCCCCCTAGAGCTCCCAGGGCTCATTGTCCAACTCAGGCAAGACCCTCAGAATAGGGTCTATCCACGATTCCAAGCTTCTCACGGAAGGTTAAGAATTTGATCTTCCTAGGGGCTTCGTGAGAATATCTGCGACCTGCTCATCAGTCCCAATGTGATCGAACCTTACGACACCTCGTTGTACCATATCCTGAATGAAGTGGTACCTAATATCAATATGCTTGGATCGATCGTGGAACATGGGATTCTCAGAAAGACAAATCCCACTCTGGTTATCACAAAGGATAACGGTGGTATCTAGCACATGCCGAAACAACTCACTGAAGAACTTTCTCAACCAAACAACGTCACAACAGGCCTGCAATGTATTCGGCCTCAACAGTGCTCAAAGCCACCGACTTCTACTTCCTGCTCATCCAAGATATCGAAGCAGACCCCAAGGTGAAGCAATATCCAGATGTGCTCTTGCGATCCACCACACTGCCAGCCTAATCGACATCAGTATATCCATGGAGTCTCAAACTCCCGACAGTGTATCTCAGCCCATGGTTGATTGTGCCCCGAAGATATCTCAATAGATTCTTGGCACCAATCCAGTGAATGTGATGAGGTCAACCATATGTTGACTCAAAGTGTTCATTGCAAAACATATGTCCAGACAGGAGTTCACTACGAACATCAGAGCCCCCTCGAGTTGTCGATACTCGGTGGGATTTCCCAGCTCGGGCCCAACAACTTTTCCACACAACTTCTTAAAGTTGAGTTCCATTGGTGTCGACACAGACTTATAGTCCACCATACCAAATCTCTCCAGCAGCTTTACGACATATTTTTCTTGAGAAAGGAAAATCTCGCCTGGCCTTTGCCAGATCTCCAAGCCTAGGAAGTAATGGATCAGTCCTAGGTCTTTCATCTCAAACTCGGAAGCTAGCTCCCTCTTACATTGATGAATGAGAGGGTCAACATATGTTAGGAAGAGATCGTCCACATAGAGAACCAGAATGAGAGGCCTTTCTTTATCAACCTTAAAGTAAAGGTTTGGATCAACATTACTTCGAGTGAAGCCCAACTTCATCAAGTAGCTATCTATTTTCTCAACCCATAGAGGGCTTTCTTCAACCTGCATGCATGTGTCTCTATCTTGGACTTCGAACCCCAGAGGTTGCTCCACATAAACCTCTTCCTTTATTAAACCATGCAGAAAGGCGGTCTTCACATCCATCTGATGGAGAATCCATCCTTGCGTTGCAGCAAGGGCAGTGATAGATTGGATGGTGGTATAGCGGGCCACAGGTGCAAATATATCATCATAATCTATTTCTTCTTTCTGAGAAGAGCCTCGGGCAACAAATCTTGCCTTGTACTTTTCGATACTTCCATTGGCTCCATGCTTGATCTTGAAGAGCCATTTCGAGGTGACAACAGATTTGTCCTCCGGTCTCAGGACCACTTCCCAGACATCATTCTTCATAATGGACTTATATTCTTCGTGCATAACATGCTTCCAAACTTGATGCTTTACGGATTCTTCAAATGATCCAGGCTCAGATTGTACAATTGTACTCATGGCTGCTAGATACCCTTGGTATCTATTCGGCTTCTTGTTTTCATGGAATGTCCCCTTTGGGGCAATATGTCTCTCGACATCTTCGAGAGTGTCCTCGATGTTGAGATTTTGTGTATTTGGGGTAGCATCAGTTGTGCTCTAGCTCCCAAATTTTGTGGAGGGACTAGAGTATACTTGATCTACAACACCCAGAAAGGGATTTGGGAAATTTCATCTGGTTTGGCAGATATTTAATCAATTAATTATTTTAATGTATTTCCTAAGTCTTAACTTAGGAAAATAAAATAATTTAATTAAATTAAATTAAACATGTAATGAAATTGTCTTAAGTCACGCAGATCAAGCTTTCTTTTAATCTTAGCCATTGATTCAAAATCTGATCATGGTTGTTGGTTTCCCAACGAGAAAAGTATAAAGGAAAGGCTTGGGGTCATTTGTAAAGACACACAGAGGCAGAGCACTGAAGCTAAGCTGAGATTCTAGGGTGGGTTTGCTAAGAATTCTCAGAACTGTTTCAACTGCAGAGAGGGGAATTTAGACAAAGGGGATGATCTGATCCCAGTGTCTAGAATCAGCAAGAGACAGAGATCAGCTCAGAGAGGCAGCGTAGAGAAGCAGAAGACGCGGAGGTAGAGAGGGCAGCAGCTGCGTAGCACAAAGGCAGCTTCAGCTACGCAGTCCCTCCCAGGGCAGCGTGATTCCGCTGGAAACCCTCAGGGGTTACGCAGAGACCCTAAGGGGCAACGTAAGGACTGCGTCACCCAGTCTGGGGTAACGCAACCCTTTCCAAGCCAGCGTTGAGGGACGCAGGGGCTGCACAGGTTGACGTAGGGGCTTCAAGAGCAGCGCTGGGGTTTCTAGGGCCTAATTTTTGCTAAGTCCTGCGAATCCCGTTTGAGGGTGTGGATTACTCATTATTTTGGCTTCAGAACAACCGGTGAGTTGCAGATCTATTTTATCTCTGACGGGTTTTCCAGATCTGGAACTTAGTTTCTTTGTATTCAGAAAACTCTTAATAATAAAACCCTCCAGCAGCCAGCATACCGGTTTTTCCGCATTGGGTTTTTCTGAGGACTATTTGTCCAGAAAATCACTGTGTCACTTTGTCTATGTGTGAATGTACTTTTTCTAGTTCTGAATTGGTGAAAGTCTGTAATGTGTTTTGCTTCGATATTAATATGAAATTTTCAGTTAATAACTTAATTAAGTAGGAAGAGCATAACCAAATCTAACAATAGATTTCTGCATAAAGGTAACATTTAGAAATTTTCACATGGTATCAGAGCAATTGCAGATCTAGGAGGGTCACCAGTAGAAGACTGAAGGTTCTTGCTGCGGAAAGCAGCAGAAGGGCAGATCTGAAGGGACAACACAGTTTTCAGAGAGGTAGAGTTATGCAGAGGGTAGGGTGACGCAGTCTAACGCTGTCTCCCAGCTAGCCCACACACTTACTGCGTAGAGGTAGCATAGAGGCAACATTGGGATTGTCTGAAGCCAGCCAGTGTGACGCAAATCTGAACCTGTCAGATCCAGAAGAGCCTGAACCATAGCTGCAGAAATTCAGAAGGTGCTGGTGGGGTTAAATTTCTGAAGTTTTCAGATTTTTAGCCTAAGCACTAGTGACAAAGAGCGGGAGGAGATCAACTTCTCAAAGAGTTTCTAGCCAAAGAAACTTGCAGATTGATCAGAAGATCAAAGAGAGCTGAATTGTTGTTGATTTGGCAGATTTTCGAGAAGGGAAATCAGTTGTTAGAGGGAGCAGAAGGTGCCTGTTTCGCTAAGGACCTTAGATCCAGTTCTCTAGCAATGAGAAAGGAAGCTCTGACATATTTCTGAGCAGTGGCTTCTCATGGACTGCGTGATCAGGACAGGTTGGATGGCCTTTCCAACTTCTCAGTTTGGAAGGCTAGGATCCTGATAGTCCTAGAGGCATATCATCTAAGAGACCATGCAGAGCAAACTCTGGCCACACCGATCGATGCAGATCTCCTAAGGAAGCATAATGAAGCTACTGGGCATGCCAAGCGGCTGATCATGGATGGAATTAAGGACCATATTGTCCCACATATAGTTGAAAAGAAGACAGCTAATGAGATGTGGAAGGCCTTAACTTCCCTATATGAGGGAAAGTCTGTCCAAAGGAAGATGCTATTGGAGACTTAGATGCGGTCATTCATGATGACCAAGGGAGAAGACATGGAACATTTCCTCTTCAGATTGCAGTCGATTAGAGATCAATTGACTACAACGGGTGCTAAAGTGGAAGATGATGTGATGGTCAGGACTGCTCTCAATGCAGTCACAGATGAGTGGGAAACCTTTGTCCAAAGTATCTTGGGTAGAGCGGACCTCCCAGATTGGGACAGCTTATGGGCAATTCTTCGTTAAGAAGAACTCCGCAGAATCACCAAGAAGTAGTACAACCCTGGATCGAGAAAAGTGAAGAAGGAAGATGAAGAAGATGCAACCTTGGCATCAGAGAGGCAGCAGGGAAAGAAGAAGAAGGATTTGTCAAAGATCAAGTGCTTCCAGTGTGGTGAATTAGGACACTTTGACAGCAATTGTGCTCAGAAGAAAAGGGAGAAGAAAAGGGAGAAGGAAGCTTCTTCTTCCAAGGCTGCTATGGCGGATGATGGGTCGGAAGACAATGCAACCATGAGCGCTCATGAACCACGAAAGTGGGGCGACATGGATCTGTAGAGGAGCTACAGAATGTAGGTCGGGATCCTTGAGAAGCTCATCTCTTGGATCACATGCGAGCTACAGAAGCCTTAAGACAATAGCGAGACAAGTGGAGCAGCGGGTGCATAGATCACGGATGAAGCAGAGGCAGATCTGAAGGCTGGAAGGAGTAGCGCAGTGCAGATGCAGCAACAGCAACGTAGGGGCTGATGTGACTTTAGCAATGCAAAGTAGAGAAGAGTTGCAGCAGCGTGGAGGCTTCAGGAGGACAGCGCAACACAGTAGCAGCGTGAGGGATTTCAGCTCAAGGGGCTGATGTGTGTTTAGCAGTGCAGAGGTGTAGCTATGCATCTTCCTTCAGATGCCAGCACAGGTCAGCAGCCTATGGAGCTTCAGCTATGAGGATGCAGCCCAACTGACTTGTCTGTCAAAGATTGGGCAGGAGATTCAATTGTTTCTCTCAACAATTGAAGTTGCAGTGCAACATATTAGTTGTGGCAGTGCTATGAACAACACAGATGCAACAAATTGAGAGGGCGCTACAGTACAAATGTTGCAGTGGCAGTGGCGACGTCATGGGCAACATTACAGAATGGCAACAACAGTGTAGAGTTGAGTGGCAGCAGGCCAAGCATCAACAACATAGAACCATTGCCCAAAATCTTGTAATGCATGGTTTGATGTATTGCTAGAGCACATTCCTGATGCTAAGAGGGAGTGCTGAGATTTTGTGTATTTGGGGTAGCATCAGTTGTGCTCTAGCTCCCAAATTTTGTGGAGGGACTAGAGTACACTTGATCTACAAGACCCAAAAAGGGATTTGGGAAATTTCATCTGGTTTGGGAGATATTTAATTAATTAATTATTTTAATGTATTTCCTAAGTCTAAACTTAGGAAAATGAAATAATTAAAGTTAATTAAATTAAACATGTGATGAAATCGTCATAAGTCACACGGATCAAGATTTTTTTTAATCTTAGCCATTGATTCAAGATCTGATCATGTCCGTTGGTTTCCCAACGAGAAAAGTATAAAGGAAAGGCTTGGGGTCATTTGTAAAGTCACACAGAGGCAGAGCACTGAAGCTAAGCTAAGATTCTAGGGCGGGTTTGCTACGAATTCTCAGAACTGTTTCAGCTGCAGAGAGGGGAGTTTAGACAAAGGGGATGATCTAATCCCAGTGTCTAGAATCAACAAGAGATAGAGATCAGCTCAGAGAGGCAGCGCAGAGAAGCAGGAGACGCAGAGACAGAGAGGGCAGCAGTTGCGCAGCGCAGAGGAAGCTTCAACTACACAGGTGCTGCGCAGTCATTCCCAGGGCAGCATGATTTAGTTGGAAACCCTCAGGGGTTATGCAGAGACCCTAAGGGGCAGCGTAAGGACTACGTCACCCAGTCGGGGGTAATGCAGCCCTTTCCAGGCCAGTGTTGAGGGACGCAAGTGCTGCACAGGCTGACACAGGGGCTTCAGGGGCAGCGCTGGGGTTTCTAGGGCCTAATTTTGGTTGAGTCTTGTAAATCCCGTTTGACGGTGTGGATCAGTCATTTTTTTGGCTTCAGAACAACTAGTGAGTTGTAGATCTATTTTATCTCTGTCGGGTTTTCTAGATCTGGAACCTAGATTTGCTGTATTCAGAGAACTCTTAATAATAATACCCTCTAGCAGCTAGCAAACCGGTTTTCCCACATTGGGTTTTTCCGGGGACTATTTATCCAGAAAATCACTGTGTCACTTTGTCTATGTGTGCATGTACTTCTTCTAGATCTGAATTGGTGAACGTCTGTTATGTGTTTTGCTTCGATATTAATTTGAAATTTTCAGTTAATAACTTAATTAAGTAGGAGGAGCATAACCAGTTCTAATAGTAGATTTTTGCATAAGTGTAACATTCATAAATTTTCACACCTGAGCCATGAGGGTCTCTTCTTATTTGAAGGAGGTGGATCAATAGGATCCATAGGTCCTTCAACATCGGGCATCGATTCATCCTTCGATTCTTCGTGCCTACGAGCTTCTTCTTCTTCTTTGTCTTCCTTTGAGCTAGGAAGATTTCTTACTTTCTTGAGGGCAACATCTTCATCGAAGGTGACATCGTGGCATATCTCCACTTCTCTTTGACCAGTCACATAGATTCTATATGCCTTCAAAGTTTCACTATAGCCCACAAACATTCCCTTCTTTCCAAAAGCATCCATCTTGCTTCTCTTTTCTTTCGGCACATGAAAATAAACAGGACTACCGAAAACTCTAAAATGAGAAACATCAGGTTTCTTACCAAAGAAGATTTCTTCGGGAGTCTTGGAGTCCAGAGCAGAATGCTGGCATCTATTTTGAACGTACACATCAGTGTTCGCAACTTCTCCCCATAGAAACTTCGGAAGACCTTGGTCATATAGCATGGCGCGGGTAGCTTCCACAATGGTCCTGTTCTTTCTTTCAACACCACCATTTTGCTCAGGAGTATACACAGTTGTGGTCTCCCTCTTAATGCCAGCTTCTCTGCAAAGGTCATTGAACTCATTTGACTCATACTCGGTCCCATTGTCGGTCCTCAAAATTTTGATTTTCTTCCTGGTTTGATTTTTCGCCAAGGCCTTGGAAGGTACAAAACCATTTGAATGCTTTGTCCTTCTTCTTCAAGAAATATATCCAGGTCTTGCGAGAGAAGTCATTTATAAAAGTCACGTAATAGGAACATCCTCCCAAGGATGTTACAGGCAACATACCAGATAAATCAGAATGTATCAATTGGAAGATATCAGATGTCTTTGTGACACTTGAGGGGAATGGTCCCTTTGTATGCTTCCCTTCGGCACAAACTTAGGAAAAGGAAATAATTAAAGGGCATTAATAAGTTAGAGTGTGAATCTTCTAGAAAACATGGATGAAGTCAAGATTTAATCTTAGCCATTGATTAATCTTTTAATCTGGGTCGTTGGTTCTGCAACAGGAAGATTATAAAAGAAGGCTTGAGGGTCAATTGGAAGATAATTCGAGCACACACTCAGTACCCGAAGGAGATCCATTCTGATGTAGAATTCGATCTCAGTGGGAGAGTTGCAGGGCGAGAAGTTGCAGAAGCAGGAGGAGGTCAGGTTGGAGAGCAGCAGTGAGTCACTGAAGGTATCTTGAGGCTACAACGCAGAGACCCCACGCAGATTCACGCAGTCCAGCGCTGGGACTGCACAGAGAATCACACAAACTGACGTAGGGGCTTGCAGGGACTGATATGGGTATCAAAAATTTGTCTGAGTAAGCTGGGTATTCAGTCTCAGGTGGTTTAGAATTTATCTGCCGAATATTTTCTCTATAAAGATATCATTTGCTGAAGAATTAATAAAACCCTCATCTGCTGTATCGGTTTTCCCATATTGGGTTTTTCCGGGGAAAATTGTCCAAAAATAGCTGTGTACATGTGATTGATTCTTGTGCTTATGTTCTCTACTATTTATTTCTCTACATATATAATTGTGAATGTTGCAGTAGTATTTATTTCGATATTTGCCGGAAGATTTCTGAATAATAACTTATTGAAATAATAAGTAGGAGTAATAAATCTATCACTGCAATTGGTTGTAAATTTTCACATGGTATCAGAGCCAGAGATGAATAACAGAGAGGGGCATCTATCAGTGAACGAAGATCTACACAGTTCTCTAGGGCAACAGTGCAGAAGGGTCCACGTAGTCCACCAGGAGGGGGAAGAAGCACGATAGAACAGATGGATCACGATGTCTCTGTATTGACATCCAGATTAGAGGAAGATTTTGCTTTTGTATCAAGCACTACGTCCTCAGATGTCTGGTATATTGACAGTGAAGCCTCTACTCACATGACGGGAGTACAGGACTGTTTTTCCGACTACCAAGAAGAGCAGATGAATTTCAAAATAACCATGGGTAATAAAGCAAAATGCACTCCCATTGGAATAGGTACCGTAGTTTTTCAGACCGAGGCAGGGAATAGAATCCGGGCCACTAATATACTGCATGTGTCGGGTTTGGGGATGAATTTACTCTCAGTGTCACAGCTTCAAAACCGAGGATATGACGTCTACTTTATTGGCAATAGTGTTTACGTCAAGCACCCCAGTTGGAAGAAGGCACAAATCGGGGTAAGAAGAAACAAGCTGTACAAGCTGCAACTTGATTCCCCGATGGCACTAGTTGGCAACGCAGATGAAACGGATCTAAATGAGCTATGGCATAGAAGAATGGGGCACTTGCATCATGGGGCGTTGAGAACTCTCCAGAAGACTGTCACAGGTGTTCCAGAATTGAGCACCAAACGAGATGATGTAAAACGGGATGATGTCTGCAAGGGGTGCGTATTGGGGAAGTATGCCAAGGCAGCATATTAGAGAAGAAACAATAGGGCCAAGGGTGTGTTGGATCTAATACACTTAGATATCCGTGGATCGATGTCCATGAGAGCTCTTAGTGGTGCCGAATATTTCGTCACCTTCATCGATGACCATTCCAGGAAAACCTAGATCTACTTCTTGAAGACCAAGGATGAAGTCTTCAGTCGATTTAAAGAGTTCAAAGCTCTGGTGGAAAATCTGATAGGGAAGCGGATCAAGGTATTGCGATCAAATTAATGGAGGTGAATACATAGATAAAGAATTCACCGGATTCTTCACAAGGGAAGGCATCAAAAGAGAATGGACAACTCCATACAATTCGGAATAGAATGGAGTGGCAGAAAGGAAGAATCGGACTATTGTTGAAGCAACCAGAGCTATGTTGTATGACCAAGACATGCCCAAATTCCTATGGGCTGAAGCATGTAATACAACTGTCTACATTCAAAACAGAACTCCTCACACTGCGCGGGGAAAGATCATGCCAGAAAGTGTCTTCATTGGCCGCAAGCCTGAAGTGAGTCAATTTAGGATCTTCGACAGTAAAACTTACTGTCATATACCCAATGAGAAGAGGAAGAAGTTAGAGATAACTGCTGAAAGGGGGTATTTAGTAGGATACAGTGAGAATGCAAAGGCTTATCGCATCTACGTTCCTTAGAGCAGGAAAGTAGTGGTACGAAGAGATGTGAAATTTATGGAGGAGAAAGCCTTCAGAAGATCACGAGAATTGTCTTTTGCTATGCAATCAGAGGAAGAGCCTCTAGTCCAGCTCCAGCAACCAGCAGTAGAAAATTCAGTTGCCTCTCCAAGGCATAGTAATCCAAAGGATGGGTCTCCTGAGGATTTGCAAGAAGGAGAGTCGGTAAATCCACCCACCACTAGTGGAAGAATGAGCAGGGAACTTCGACAGATTCTGAAGGATGTAGAGGATTTTGTCGGAAATCCCCAGAATGAGAAGAGACATCATAAGCAGCTTGAGAGGTATCAAGCCTTGGTTGCTCAAGTCGGAGAACCCTCCAGTTTCCGGGAAGCTGCTCAACACTAGGTATGGGTTGATGCAATGGTGGAAGAGTACAGTTCCATCATGACAAATGATGTTTGCGAAGTAATACCCAGACCACAAGAGAGATCTGTTGTAGGATCCAGGTGGATCTACAAGATCAAGCATGTTGTAGACGGCAGCATCAAGAAATTTAAAGCCAGGTTCGTGGCTAAGGGGTATGCTAAGAAGGAAGGAATAGACAATGAAGAAACCTTCGCCCCGGTGGCCAGATACATATCTATCAGGTCCATGATATCCCTTGCTACGCAGATGGGATGGGAAATTCACCAGATGGATGTCAAGACGACGTTCTTGAATGGTGTGATAGAAGAAGAAGTGTATATAGAACAATTGGAGGGCTTTGAGACACATGATCAGAAACTCATGTGTGCAGATTGAAGAAAGCATTATATGGACTGAAACAAGCTCCTAGAGCCTGGTATGGTTAGATTGATAGCTATCTACAGAAGATGGGATTCGTCAAGAGTGATGCAGATCCCAATCTCTACTATCTGAGAGTAGGGAGTGAGCCATTGATACTGGTATTGTATGCGGATGATCTGTTCTTGACAGGATCATCCAAGCTCATCACAGATTGCAAGAAGAATTTAGCTGAGGAGTTTGACATGAAGGATCTGGGACGGATGCACTATTTTCTAGGGTTGGAAGTTTGGCAGCAAAATGGGGAGATCTTCCTTGGTCAAGGAAGATACACTACAAAGATTCTGAAGAGATTTCGGATGGAGGATTGTAGACCCATGACCACTCCAATGATTACCAATTGGAGGAAAATCGACACGTCCGATGATGATGAAGCTGATCCTACGCTGTACAAACAGCTCATAGGGTCATTGATGTATCTGGTAAATACAAGGCCAGACATCTGTTATGTTGTTAATGCCCTATGTCGGTTCATGGTGGAACCAAAGAGGGCACATTGGGCAGCAGCCAAACATGTTCTCAGGTACCTTCGAGGAACAGTCAAGCTTGGATTGAAGTACACCCATGACAATGATGTCAGGTTGAGTGGTTTTACTGATGCAGATTGGGCTGGCAGTTCAGTTGATCGGAAGAGTACCAGTGGGTACTGTTTCAGTCTAGGATCAGGAATGACTTCCTGGTGCAGTAGGAAACAAAAGTCTGTGGCACTAAGTTTAGCAGAGGCAGAGTATATGGCAGCTAGCACAACTTCGTGCGAAGCCATATGGCTTAGGAAACTGTTAGTAAATCTACTCAAGGAGAAAATGGAAGCGACCAACATTTTATGTGATAATTAGAGTTGTATAAAGCTCTTTGAAAATCATGTGTTTCATGATAGGTCGAAACATATTGACATCCAGTGTCACTTCATCAGGGACTGGGTACAACGTGGAGCTGTTCAGTTGGAGTACACTCGAACAGGAGAACACGTGGCAGACATCCTCACTAAGGCTCTGGGAAAGACAAAGTGTGTCTACTTCAGAGAGAAAATGGGGATGATGAAGAATCCCTTCCAGTAGCACAAATGGAGGATTCAATATTCAGAGGGAGCTGTGGTACAGATGTCGCAAGTGACAGTGGTAGTGTCAAAGGCAACAGTACAGGGTGCAACAACGTAGAGAGTGCTTCAGAATCAGAGCAACATGCAACAAACATATTGTTGGAACACTTTCCTTGCTAAGAGGGAGTGTTTACTTTTATAGCATCCGAAAGTGTTCCAAGTCTCAAACTTTGCAAGGAGGCTTGGACAGTAGCATTCCAAAGAACCCAGAAACAATTTGTGGAATTTCCACTCGATTCAAGACTTATTAAAATAATTAATTATTTTTAATGGAGACCCTAAGTCCAAACTTAGGAAAAGGAAATAATTAAAGGGCATTAATAAGTCAGAGTGAATCTTCTAGAAAACATGG
Organism: Pinus albicaulis; assembly: GCA_034641835.2. Classification (NCBI taxonomy): domain Eukaryota; kingdom Viridiplantae; phylum Streptophyta; class Pinopsida; order Pinales; family Pinaceae; genus Pinus; species Pinus albicaulis. The sequence goes on from CM076574.1 coordinate 1,076,011,500, forward strand.
ATCAAGTCAAGATTTAATCTTAGCCATTGATTAATCTTTTAATCTGGGCCGTTGGTTCTCCAACAGGAAGATTATAAAAGAAGGCTTGAGGGTCACTTGGAAGATAAGCTGGGCACACACTCAGTACCCAAAGGAGATCCATTCTGATGTAGGATTCGATCTCAATGGGAGAGTTGCAGGTCGAGAAGTTGCAGAAGTAGGAGGAGGTTAGGGGTGATCGAGATCAGGGTCGGTAAGAAGCAATGAGTCACTGAAGGTAGCTTGAGGCTGCAACACAGAGACCCCACCCAGTCTCCACGCAGTCCAGTGCTGGGACTGCGCAGAGAATTACGCAGACTAATGCAGTCTCAGGTGGTTCAGAATTTATCTGCCGAATATTTTCTCTGTAAAGATATCATTTGCTGAAGAATTAATAAAATCCTCATCTGCTGCACCAGTTTTCCGACATTGGGTTTTTCCCGAGACAATTGTCCAAAAATAACTTGTACATGTGATTGATTCTTGTGCTTATGTTCTCTACTGTTTATTTCTCTGCATATATAATTGTGAATGTTGTAGTAGTATTTATTTCGATATTTGCCGGAAGATTTATGAATAATAACTTATTGAAATAATAAGTAGTAGAAATAAATCTATCACTACAACTGGTTGTAAATTTTCACATAGCTGCCCTCTTGCAGCAAAAAATATTCAGCCCTATGCTGATGGCTTCAGCTTGATCTGCAATCGCTCTGATACCATGTGAAAATTTTTGAATATAGAAACCCTACTGCAGTATCTTGATTTACTTCTCCTACTTGTTTGATTTAATTAACAAGTTATTTTCTGAATATTCAGTAAAATATCAAAGCAAACACAACTACAACCTACACATACATACAGATCATTTATTGAAGCATAAAGCACACATGACAAAGGACACAGTATTTTTTGGACAATGTCCCCGGAAAAACCCAATGCGGGAAAACCGGTGCAACGACTCTTAGATGGTTTGTTTATTAAGCAGAATATCTGAATACAATCAAGGGCACCTGTAATGGTTTGCCCAACATAGAATTCACGACAGATGTACCTATCACTTGGAGATAGAAAATATGGTTGATTCATTTGAGGAAGCACTCGTATGAAAACATTGAATACGAGCCCTCTCTAGCCCACTGGAACCCCAACGCTCCTCCTCCAGCCTTTGCGTCAGCTTCTCCTGCCCAGCGTAGCCACTACGCAGCCTTTGCGCAACACAGGCTGCCCCTGCGTCACCCTTCTGGGCTCAACGCTACCTCTGCGTCACCCTGAAGGCGGTCAGCCTCTCGCTGCATCACCACAGGCGGTCAGCCTCTTGCTGCCTCTACATGAGCCTTGTGACTATGTCCTCTGGTGGTCTGCTGCCGTTGTGATGCAGAGATACCGCCTCTGCTTTAGTATTCTTGGCCTCAGATCAGAATAATCCCTCGTCGATTTGCCCCTCTCAAGCACTGCAATCTCATTAAAAATTCTCAGCAAACTGCGCCCCAGAATTTCGACTAGCTCAAGTGCTGCCACTCTGTGTGTGTTCTCCAACTGACCCCAAGCCTTCCTTTAATACTTTTCTCGTTGAGAAATCAACTGCCGTGATCTAATCTCTAATCAACTGCTAAGATTAGAAAATACTTGATCCATGTTACTTAGAACATTCTCACTCACATGTTTAAATTAATTCCCTTTAATTATTTAATTTCCCTAAGTTAGACTTAGGATCTCTATTAAAAAATTAATTTATTGAATAACTTTCACACTAGGTGGAATTTCTCCAAACGATTTGTGGGTCTTGAAGATCTCATGTGTTCTAGCCCCTCCACAAAGTTTCAGAGCTAGAGCACATCCGATGCTACCCAAAATCTCAACATCGTAGAGAAGACAAAGCGCAGATTAGCAGAGGCAATGTAGCAACTAGCAGAGGCAACGCAGTCCCACGCAGAGGCAGCGGTGCAGCCTTGAGGAGATCTGAAATTCAGTTGAGGATCAGTTAGATCCAATGTCGGAAAACTGGGGTGTGAGACCGGAAGAGGCCAAAAGGGTAGATCCAACCAACAAAAGACCAGTAGCGCAAAAGCCACGCAGTCCCCATGCAGAGTGATGCAGATACTGGGCAGTGCAGTGGAGTGCTTGCCATCCGGGGTTTGTTGGTCATTTGGGCTTCCAGTATCAGTGTGAGATTTCTCTCACTAACTCTTTGTCTGTCATATTCTCTGCAGGGATCGCCAGAAAGGCATCTCACATTTGTATTCAGAAAATTACTGCATAATATATAAACCCTCAAATCTGCTGCACCGTTTTTCCCGCATTGGGTTTTTTCCGGGACATTGTCCAAAAGTAACGGTGTCCTATGTTTGCATTATTCTTTCTTGCTTAATTTCTGTTTTCACAAATGTATTTTAATGGGTAAAGGCTGCTTCAGTAATTGCTTCGATATTTTAAGAAGTAATCTTATAATTGTGAAAATTTCAATCTAGAAATGTACAGTTGCAGTGATAGATTTATTTCTCCTACTCATTACTCCTGTTGGACACCTAATCCTCTATGGGTAGGTGTAGAGGACGAACAGACATAGGAAGTCCAAGAGACCTTGGAATATGGAATCCAAGGGTCACTTCATGTATGATAAATATGTATCATTGTGAGTAATGCGCATCAAAGGTTTATCTTTCTCATGTGTCTTGTGTATTTACCATGCTCACCATTGTTGAGTTTAACATGGTATCATAGCTGGTACGTTCATAACCTGCTCAAGCTTGTTTGAGCCACTTGTTTTGTTGTGGCCTTTGTAAACCTGCAAGACTTGGGTGTTTCTATATATTTGTGTTGGTAAAATTGTCCACGCCCAACACCACGCTTGATTGTTCTGCCCAGGTCTCTGGCGAAATCCCTCTCCAATTAGAGAAAAATCTGCGCCACTGCACCCTCTGTAGCTTCTGTCAATGCAACTGTCAACTCTGCTAATGTTGCTATCGACTCTGCCACTATACTAGTTTTCTTTGAATTCTGTGTGCATTGTCCACCATCACGCCACTCCACCAGGCATTTAGACAGTGTTAATCACTCACACCTCTGCAGTTCAAACTGTCATGGAACCTGTCTCTATGACAAAATCCTTGCTGAGGAGGAGCCACACGAAACGATGACAAGAATCTCGAGCGCAGCGTCTACATGGAGGCACATTCAATATTTGAAAATTGATTAGCGAACTAATTTTGTTGAAGAGGTGAATCAATTCACTGAATATGGTGGAGAGTCTACACATCTCGAGCCTAGGGGAGACGAATCGCAATGCCTTCAAATTCTGAAGAGAGGCTTTTCACATTGCCTGTGAATTTGTATCGGCATCGAATAACAATAAAAAGCGTGCTCTGGGACCCTTACACGCTGTAGACTGCGCTCCCACACTTCCACTCAGCCTCCCTTCTACGCATCGCCTCCCTACACTACGCAAAGTACCGAGAGTCTCCATTACATAAACTATTGGTGAGGCCTCTGAAACCTTTGTTTGCCTCTCATTTCCTCAATCTGCTAGATACGAGGCAACTGATGAAAAATTCATGATCAAGTGCTTGAATTTCTTCTTTCTTCTGTAAATTTTGTCGATTTCCAGCATTTGCGACCAATTCTTTACCTGAAGAGCTTTTGGGTTTCCATTCCTCTAGTCTTCATATGATTCTCCCGCATCATACACAGTGGGCACACTAGGCTTCAACTCCCATCTCCCTCACGCCGCCGGCTCACCTTCGCTCTTCCCGTGGCTCTCCTCGGCCTCCAGTGGCCTCATCTCTCCAGCCTCCACCTCTCGGCTCCTGCAGTCGGCCTCCATACATGTCGACTCTCCCAGCTCTGCTCCGTCCATCTCCCCTCCCATCCACTCCACGCATCCTCGTGCTGCTTCCCCTCCCCCGACGACCTTTCATTTCTCTCCTCCCGCTTCCGTTCTACACAGCACTCCACGCTCACCTCACTCCTCCCCTCCCCTATTCCCGCTCTGCGCTCACCTCCCGACTCTGCTCCCCCTCACCTTCGCTACCCTCCCCCTCCCTCACGTCCCCAGCCCCCCCTCACCCCAGTCTCCCCGCGGACTCCCCTCCCCACAACCCTTGCTCACTTCCACGGTCTCTCGACCTCCCTTTCCCACCTGCGTGCCCTCTCACTACCCGCTGGCACTCCAACACAACCATCCCGTGGCTCCTTGCCCATAATGTCTCCCACAACATAATGCGAGAAGTTGCAACCTTCACCATAAGGACACCTAGATGTATTGAAGAACTTCATACAAGATTTTGACTTTCTTGCAGAAGAAGGGATGTGAAAAGTAAAATACCAACGAAGACCATTCAACGTGGAATGCAACGTTGAGAGTAGTCAGCATCGCTCAAACCAGATTTCCTTCATAGTTGTGTAAAATGTTCACCAGCTAGCCATAAGTTTCTTTGGTGAGTAGAACCTCTTGTTTGGCATTCCTCCAACATAAATGGTTTTATTTCATGCGATTGTCTCCTATCCTCCGAACAGTCACATAACCAATAGTTTCGGGCGACTGCATTGAATTATCTTATTCTTGCCTTGAGACAACCATTACTCATATCTTTGGGCATCCATCTTATACTGCTTCAAATTTGAGAAAGAACCCTTGGGAATCAATTCCGCCTGGCTATCATAGATGCTTCTATGAGTAGCATTCCAGTAAGCACGTTTGAGCACCATTTAAAAAAAAAAAAAAAAGAGGAGAAAATCTCACTTAAAGAGTAAGCGATTTTCCTCTGAGGGTTGGCAGGCACACTAGTTGTTGTTTATCAGTGCTTATTTATCTTTTGTTGGACTGAGATAAATGCCATATTTTTTGCAAATGATTGTGATATGCATTAAGCCAATTATATGAGTGTTGATGGTACGACCTGTATGCTGGTCCTTATCTATGTGTATTCTATGAAGTCGTAAATGTGGTGAAGTAATCACCAAATATCATTAGTGCATGAATTTGGTTTGTTGGTTAATGCATTGAAGTTTTTGCATTGAAGTCCAGCTGGGTATTGTTCCAGATCCTGCTCCTCTTCCAAAGCAACAACAACAGATTGTGAAATGCCAACACTGTGATCGAGTTGGCCATATGAAAGATCACTGTTTCGATATTCACCCATGCAAGCACTCTGGTCGGCACACCCATTCTTCACACAGATGCTTTAGAAACAAGCCTCCTGCAAGAACAAAGATTCATGTTGGATGGATAGCTTCTTGGCAATGGGCATCAACATCCAAGAAGATGTTTAAGACATATGTCAGAACTTGTTCTAGAATATTGAACAATCTTGCAGTTGAATTTTCGCCATCATCTCACCTTGTACCTGACAGGGGGGGAAATGGTGGTCATCTACAAACTTCAAAGCCACATCAAGCGAGCCTGAGCCACAACTTGTCATTGCATATTCAGAGCTGTAGCCAGAGACACAACAGTTCAAGCGAGCCTGAGCCACAACCTGTCATTCCAGATTCATAGTTGTAGCCAGAGACACAACAGTTCAAGCGAGCCTGAGCCACAACCTATCATTCCAGATTCAGAGTTGTAGCCAGAGACACAACACTTCAAGCGAGCCTGAGCCACAACTTGTCATTCCAGATTCAGAGTTGTAGCCATAGACACGGATGCCCATGAGCATGCCTTTGGTTGATGGACAACCTTAAACCATCTATGTGAGGTTCATATTGTTCCTCTTCAAAGAATTCAGAGCACTTCCTCTAGCAAAAGACTTCAGCTTCTTGCCAACTTTGGTCGAGTTCCGGGAAATGCATTAAGCATTCTAGTGTTGGTGGTCATCCTTAAACCATCGCAGGTTGTAGACCTCCCTTCTTCTAGGTTGAAGGTCTCCCTCTTCAAATATGAGGGACACTTCCTCTATCAGAAGACCTCAGCTTCTTGCCAGATTTGGAAGAGTTCTGGGAATTGCAATAAGCGTTGCGTTCCAGTGTTGGTGGTCATCCTTAAACCACCTCTTTATGCCAACATTTCAGAGAGCTGATTGAGCCTAATTGCTGCCATGCATACTTTGCAGATTTGTATTACAACTCTCTTCTTGGACTCACACATACCCCTTCGGATTAAGAGGGGGAATGTTGGACACCGAAGTCCAAGAGACCCTGGAGTATGGAATCCAAGGGTCACTTCATGTATGATAAATATGTATCCTTGTGAGTAATAGTGCATCAAAGGTTTATCTTTCTCATGTGTCTTGTGTATTTACCGTGCTCACCATTGTTGAGTTTATCAACTCCGATAAGTTATTTACAGAAATTTATTAGTAAATTTCGAAATAAATACTACTGCAACATTAACAATTACATATGCAAAGAAAGAAGCAGTAAGGAACATAAGCATAAGAACCAATCACATGTACACACTTATTTGTGGACAATTGTCCCTGGAAAAACCCAATGTAGGAAACCTGGTGCAGCAGATGAGGGTTTTATTATTATTTTTCAGCAAATGAATCTTTACAAGGAATACACTGGCAGATATAATTAGAAAACACCTAAGAAAAAATTCCCGGACCCTCCCGAAATTTTTTTGACACCCGGAAGAGTCTCTGACTCCCTCTGCGTCTGTTTGCGTGTTTCTCTGTGCAGTCCTTGCGCTGGACTGCATCACTCTGCGTGGGTTCACTGCACTGCCTTTTGTGGCCCTCTGCATCCCTCTGTCCTCGTGCTCAGTTACTGTTGACTCCCTCTTCTCCTTTTGCTTCTGCAACTCCGCCCTGCAACTCTCCCTCTGAAATCGAATTCTATTCCTTCAAAATCAATCTCCTTCGGGCACTGAGTGTATGCTCGACTTATCTTCCAAATGACCGTCAAGCCTTCTTTTATAATCTTCTCATTGATGAATCAATGACCCAGATTAGAAGTCTAATAAATGGCTAAGATTAGAACTTGACTTGATCTTCGTTCTCTAGAAGATTCACACTCTATCTTATTAATACCCATTAATTATTTAATTTCCCTAAGTCTTATTTAATTTCCCTAAGTTTAGACTGAGGGTCTCCATTAAAATAATTAATTATTTTAATAAAACATGAACCAAGTGGAATTTCCACAAACGGTTTCTGGGTTCTTTGGAATACTGATGTCCAAGCCTCCTCACAAAATTTGAGACTTGGAATACTTTCCGACGCTACAAAAATCAACTAATAATAACTTGTTAAATAAGATTTGCAAGTAGGAGAAGTAGTTCAGCTTGTTGCAGTAGGGATTCCAGATCTAAGATCTTAGAATTTTCACATTGCCCTTGCAGCCTCGACAATAGTTCTATTTTTACTTTCTGCTACACCATTCTGCTCCGGATTATATGGAGCAATCCACTCTCTTCTGATACCTTCCCTTTACGCAGAACCTTGCGAATTCCTTATCAATGTACTCTCCACCATTGTCTGAACGCAACACCTTGATCCATTTTCCTGTCAGATTTTCTACCAGAGCTTTAAACTCTTTGAAACAACTAAAGACTTTGTCCTTGGTCTTCATAAAGTAGATCCAGGTCTTCCTGGAATGGTCATCAATAAATGTGACGAAATATTCGGCACCACTAAGAGCTGTAGTGGACATTGGTCCACAGATATCCAAGTGTATCAAGCCCAACACACTCTTAGCGCTATTGCTGCTTCTCTGATACACTACCTTGACATACTTTCCCAATACGCACCCTCTGCAAACATTGTCTCGCTTTGTGCTCAGTTTTGGAACTCCCGTGACATTTTTCTTGAGAAATGCCCCATGATGCAAATGTCCCATTCTTCTGTGCCATAGTTCATTCAAGTCCTTCTCGTCAGTGTTGCCTATTAGTGCCATCGGAGATTCAAGCTGTAACTTATAAAGTTTGTTTCTCCTAACTCCCATTTATGCTTTCTTCTTCCAACTTGGGTGTTTGACGTACACTCTATTGCCAATGAAGTAAACGTCATAACCTTTATTTTGAAGTTGAGACACCAAGATTAAGTTCATCCCCAAACCAGGCACATGCAGCAAATTAGTGGCCTGAAGCTTATTTCCAGCCTCCGTTTGAAATACTATGGTACCTCTTCTAATAGGGGTACATTTTGCTTTATTACCCATGATGATTTTAAAGTTCATCTGCTCTTCTCGGTAGTTTGAGAAACATTCCCGTACTCCTGTCATATGAGCAAAAGCCCCACTGTCAATGTACCAGACTTTAGGAGAAGCAGTGCTTGACACACAAGCAACTTCTTCTTCCAGTCTAGATGCCAGAACAGAAACATCGTGATCCATATGTTCTTCCATGCTTCTCTTCCTATATGGAGAACTGCGTGAACCCTTCTGAGCCGCCGAAACAATGTCAAATTTACATTCACTTGCCGGTTCTCTGTTCCTGTTACTCATCTCTGGCTTTGATACCATGTGAAAATTTCAATCCAAAAATATACAGTTGCAACGATAGATTTATTTCTCCTACTTATTACTCCAATAAGTTATTTATAGAATTCTATCAGTAAATTTCAAAGTAGATACTACTGCAACATTCACGAATACATATGCAGAGAAAGGAACATAAGCATAAGAAACAATCACATGTACACACTTATTTTTGGACAATTGTCCATGGAAAAACCCAATGTGGGAAAACCGGTGCAACAGATCAGGGTTTATATATTATTTTTCAGAAAATGAATTCTTTACAAGGAGTACACTGGTAGATACATTTAGAAAACACCTAAGACAAAATTCCCGGAACCTCCCGAAGATATTCTGACACCCGAAAGACCATCTGTTTCCCTCTGCGTCTCTCTGTGTGCTTCTCTATGCAGTCCCTGCGTTGAACTACGTCACTCCGCATGGGAACACTCGCTGCAGCTCTATGCTGCCTTCTATGGCCTTGTGTGTCCCTATGTCCTCATACTCAGTCACTGCTGACTCCTTCTTCTCTTTCTGCCTCTGCAACTCTCCCTCTGAAATCGAATTCTATTCCTTCAGAATCGATCTCCTTCGGGTTACTGAGTGTGTGCTCATCTTACTTTCCAAATGACCCTCAAGCCTTTTTTTATAATCTTCTCATTGATGAATCAATGACCTAGATTATAAGTCTAATCAATGGCTAATATTAAAACTTGACTTGATCTTCGTTCTCTAGAACATTCACACTCTGTCTTATTAATACCCATTAATTATTTAATTTCCCTAAGTTTAGACTTAGGGTCTCCATTGAAATAATTAATTATTTAAATAAGACATGAACCGAGTGGAATTTCCACAAACGGTTTCTGGGTCCTTTGTAATACCGATGTCCAAGCCTCCTCACAAATTTTGAGACTTGGAACACTTTCCGATGCTACAAAAATCAACAAGAGTTCCTTAAAAGATTTCTTGCCAAGAAGTCTAGATCTATTGCTGAGCAGCAACAAAGCAAGATCAGAGAGGAGTGTTTCGATATTTGTTGGCAGAAGGATTTCCGTGACGGAAATCGAAATTCATAGGGAGCTTGTTCCTTAGAGGGTTTTTAGCGCCAAAGAAATCCAGATCCGAGTTTTGCTGGGGAAACAACAGAAGAGGGAGAAATGAATCTATTCGACACTTAGTTGAGCAAAGATGGCCGTAAATGGACCGAGGGATCAGGACAGGTCGGATGGAGCATCCAACTTTGTCATCTGGAAGGCCAGGATCCTGGTAGTTTTGGATGAACATCGCATCAAGGATCATGCCTTGAACACAATTGTTGTTCTGGTTGATGTTGATCCTCTCAAGAAGTACGAGGAGGCTCAAACAAAAGCAAAACGCATGATCATGGATGGAGTCAAGGATCATGTGATCCCACATATTACTGAGAAGAACACAACAAGGGAAATGTGGGAGGCTTTGACCGCTATATACCATGGATCTTCCATCCAACGAAAGATGTTGCTTGAGAACCAGCTCAGATTGTTTCAGATGCAGAACGGAGAAGAGATTGATCCCTTCCTCATCAGATTGCAAGGGATCCGAGATCAACTAGCTTCCGTAGGGGCTACACGAGATGGTGGACATATGATCAGGACTACCCTGAATGCACTCACTGAAGACTGGAAGACTTTTGTCTAAGGTATTTTGGGCAGGGCCGCCAATCCAAGCTGGGAAAAGATGTGGGCAGTGTTGAGATTTTGGGTAGCATCGGATGTGTTCTAGCTTCGAAATTTTGTAGAGGAGTTAGAGTACATGAGATCTCCAAGAACTAGAAAGCGTTTGGAGAAATTCCATCTAGTTTGATAGTTATTCAAATAATTAATCTTTTTAATTAAAGACTCTAAGTCTAACTTAGGAAAATTAAAAGATTAAAGTGAATTAAATTAAACATGTGATGAGAATGTTCTAAGTGACGTGGATCAAACAACTTCCAATCTTAGTCGTTGATTAGAGATTAGATCACGACCGTTGGTTTTCCAACGAGAAAAGTATAAGAGAAGGGCTTGGGGTCAATTGGAGGACACACACATTGGCAGAGCACTGAAGCTAAGTCGAAATTCTAGGGCTTGGTTTGCAGTGCGGTGAGGGACAAAGATTGGCGAGGGATGATCAGATCTGAGGCCAAGAATACAATAGCGACAGAGAGGCAATGTACCAGGCAGCACAGAGGCCAGCTAGAGCCACGTAGGAGGCAGCGTAGAGGCAACATAAACCCTTCAGGGGTGACAAAGGCTCAGTCAGGGCAGCACAGGGGTAGCATAACCCCAGAGAGGCTGACGTAGGCCCATCCAAGGCAGCGTAGAGGCTGACGCAGGCTAGTAAGGCTGACGCAGAGGGCTGAGGGACAACGCTGGGTTTCCAGTGGGCTAGAAAGGGCTCGAGTTCTGTAAATCCCGTTTGAGGGTGTGAATCAGCCATATTTTCTGCTTCCGAGTGAAAGAGATATTACTGCTATGAAATTTCTCTGTAGGGCAGACCATTTTGGCTCCCAGATATTGTTGTATTCAAATTCTTCATAATAATAAAACCCTCTAGCTAGCTGCACTGGTTTTCTCGCATTGGGTTTTTCCGGGGACATTTGTCCGAAAAATATGTGTTACTTTGTCATGTGTGCGTAATGTTCAGTAAATCGGAGCATTGCAGATCAAGCTGAATCACTAGCAAAACGGCTGAAGAATTTTTTGCTGTAGAGAAGGCAGCTGAAGCAGCAGAGTTCTAGAGAGGGTAGCGCAGCACCAAGAGGACGCAGTCCCAGCAGAGGCCACACAGGGGCTGACATAGTCCCAGCTGAGTGACGTAGAGGCATCACTGAGCCTTCCAGAGTGACGCAGGAGCAGCCTGCGTTGCGCAGAGGCTGTGTTGAGCCAGTCTGCTCACGCAGAGGCCAGCCAGAGGGACGTTGTCTAGTTTTGAGGGTGCTGTATAGATTTGCCATATTCTGGAAGTGGAGCTTCGGATCTTCAGAGGTTGCTGGTGTGGTGGAGATTCTGTCGGTGCAGAATTGTGCCTAGCGAAGTTGACAAAGAGCAGGAGGAGAACAACTGCTCAACAGATTTTTGCCAAAGAAATCTGAGGATTGATCAGGAGGGTGATCAAAGAGGGCTGATTCAGAGGATTTGGCAGATTTCAAAGTCGGGAAATAAGTTGTCAGAGGGAGTAGTTACTATAGAGAGGGAGCCTTTTCGTCAAGGACCCTAGATCTGGGCTTCTGTTGAGAGTAGCAACAACAATAGCGAAAGGAGTATCTGTTTCGACAGATTGTTTTGAGCTAGATGGTGTCGTACAGACTGCGTAATCAGGATAGGTTAGACGGCTTGTCCAACTTTGCTATTTGGAAGGCCAGAATCCTGACGGTCTTGGAGGCATACGCACTACAGGAACATGCAGAGAACGTCTTGGTTACACCAACCGATGCTGCTCTTCTCGCGAAGCATTATGAAACGGAGGCGCATGCTAAGCGCTTTATCATGGACAGGGTCAACGATCATGTGGTCCCACACATTGCCGAGAAGAAGACAACTAATGTTATGTGGACAACTTTGACCACAAGGTATCAAGGGAAATCCGTCCAGAAGAAGATGCTTCTGAAGAACTAGATGAGGTTGTTTGTGATGAATAAGGGGGAGGAAATCGATCCTTTCCTCTTCAGGTTGTAGACGCTCCGAGATCAACTGATTGCCATGGGGGTTAAAGTGGAGGATGATGTCATGGTGAGGACTACTCTAAATGCAGTCTTAGATGAATGGGAAATGTTTGTCCAAAGAATCTTGGGCAGATAGGGCCTTCCAAGCTGGGACGACATGTGGGCTATCCTCTGACAAGAGGAACTCTGCCGGATGACCAAGAGACAAGCTAACACTGGATCCAGCAAAGTGAAGGAGGAAGAGGAAGATGTGGCCCTTGCATCCAAGAAGCAGCAAGGGAAGAAGAAGAGGGATCTATCTAAGATCCGATGCTTCAGGTGTGGGGACCTTGGACACTTCGCTACCACTTGTCCTCTAGGGAAGAACGACAAGGAGCTGATTCCAAGGTTGCGCCAGCTAAAGAAGACAATGGCTCTGATGATGATGTGGCCATGAGTGCTCATGTGCGTCGAGAGAAGAGGTGGGGCGATATTGATCTGTAGAGCTACGGAAGCCTTAAGACAATAGCGGGGATGACTGGAGTAGTGGGTGCAGACGATCACAGTGAAGCAGAGGGCAGAGCTGGGATGCTGTAGATGGAAGAAACACAGTGCAGAGACAACAATAGCTTAGAAGCAACAATGCATAGGGGCTGATGGAACTTCAGCAGCGCAGAGGGGGAAGTGCTTACTGTGAAATTTTTTGAATATACTTAACAAAAACCCTACAGTTATATTCTTGATTTACTTCTCCTACTTAAGTTATTAATCTGAAATTTTCAACATTAAAATCGAAGTAAATACATTAACAACCTACACATGCAGATCTAAAAATGAATAACTTGCACAATGACAAAGTGACACACAAGGATTTTCTGGAAAACTATCCCTGGAAAAACCTAATGTGGAAAAACCGGTGTTTCTAGCTTCTGGAGGGTTTTTATTATTAAGCAGAGTCTAAGTACAACAGATCTGGGCACCAAACTGGTTAATCTGACAGAGAAATAATATACAGCTATACCTCTGTTCTAGAGACAGAAAACTGACTGATTCACACCCTCAAACAGGATTTACAGAACTCAACCATTTTTGGCCTCTAGAAACCCCAACGCTGCTCTGAAGCCCTCTGCGTCAACCCTGCTGGCCTGCGTTGGCCTCCGCGCTGCTCAGGAAGGGCCTGCATCACCCCAGACAGGGTTACGCTGCCTTGGCTGGGCCTGTGTCAGTCGGCCTGGGACTGCATCAGCCCTCCTGGCACTACGTTAGCCCTCTTGGCCTCCTGCTGTCTCTGCGCTGCCCTTGCTGGGCTCTTGGCAGCTTTGCGTAGCTACTGCCTCTGTGTTGCCTTGGTCTGCTGCTTCTCTACCCTCGTTGTACTCTTGGCCTGGGACTACACCATCCCCCTTGCCAATACTGCCCCTCGCTGCAGCTGAAACACTTTTGAAATTCTTAGCAAACGACGCCCAAAAATTCCAGCTTAGCTTTAGTGCTCAGTGTGTGTGTTCTCCAACTGATCCCAAGCCCTCTTCTTATACTTTTCTCGTTGAAACATCAACGACCGTGATCTAATCTTGAATCGACGGCTAAGATTAGAAGATGCTTGATCTAAAAATGAATAACTTGCACAATGACAAAGTGACACACAAGGATTTTCTGGAAAACTATCCCCGGAAAAACCCAATGTGGGAAAACCGATGCTTCTAGCTTCTGGAGGGTTTTTATTATTAAGCAGAGTCTAAATACAACAGATCTGGGCACCAAACTGGTTAATCCGACAGAGAAATAATATACAGCTATACCTCTGTTCTAGAGACAGAAAACCGACTAATTCACACCCTCAAACGGGATTTACAAAACTCTGCCGTTTTCGGCCTCTAGAAACCCCAACACTGCTCTGAAGCCCTCTGCGTCAGCCCTGCTGGCCTGCGTTGGCCTCTGCGCTGCTTAGGAAGGGCCTGTGTCACCCCAGACAAGGTTACGCTGCCTTGGCTGGGCTTGCGTCAGTCGGCCTGGGACTGCATCAGCCCTCCTGGCACTACGTCAACCCTCTTGGTCTCCTGCTATCTCTACGCTGCCCCTGCTGGGCTCTTGGCAGCTTTGCATAGCTGCTGCCTCTGTGTTGCCTTGGTCTATTGCTTCTCTACCCTCGTTGTACTCTTGGCCTGGGACTACACCATCCCCCTTGCCAATATTGCCCCTTGCTGCAGCTGAAACACTTATGAAATTCTTAGCAAACCACGCCCTAAAATTCCAGTTTAGCTTCAGTGCTCAGTGTGTGTGTTCTCCAACTGACCCCAAGCCCTCTTCTTATACTTTTCTCGTTGAAACATCAACGACCGTGATCTAATCTTGAATCGACAAGATTAGAAGATGCCATCGATTCTTAGCCGTGATCTAATCTTCTAATTTAATTACCTTTAATCTTTTAATTTTCCTAAGTTAGACTTAGGGTCCTTAATTAAAAAGATTTATTAATTAAATACCTCTTAAACCGGATGGAATTTCCCAAAACGCTTTCTGGGTCTTGGAGATCTTATGTACTCTAGTCCCTCCACAAATTTTGGGAGCTAGAGCACATCCGATGCTACCCCAACACTGCAAAATCTCAACACTCCTTCTTAGCGAGGAATGTGCTCTAGCAAAACACTTCACCTCGAAGGCTGCACTGATCTCTGGTGTGGGTCTCTGCACTGATGCTTGGCCTGCTACCCTTCATCATTGCGCTGCTGCTGCTCTTTTGTACTGCTGCCCATGACGGTGCCACCGCCACTGCCACATCTGTACTGCAGCTCCCTCTCAATTTGTTGCATCATGCTGCCCACTGTTGCACTGCAACTCAGTTGCTGAGAGTAAGAAACTGAAGGACTCCTGCCCAAATTTTGACAGACAAGTCAGTTGGGCTGCATCTCATCACTGAAGCTTGATCGGCTGCTGCTCTGCGCTGTCCTCTAAAGGCTACTACGCTGCTGCAGCTTTGCACTGCGAAAGCAGACCTGTTCTGTGGTGTTGTCCTCTACGCTGCCTCTGCGCTGCGCTGTCCTCCTTAAGCCTTTGTGCTGCTACAACCACTGCACTGTGTTCCCTACATTGTTGTTGTATATGCACTGTGCTTCTCCCTCATCAGCACGTTAGCTCTGCCTCTGCTCCATCTGTGATCCTTTGCACCCACTGCTCCACTTGTCCCACTACCGTCTTAAGGCTCCCATAGCTCGTATGTGATCCAAGAGTTGGACTACTCAAGGATCCCGCCATACTCAGTAGCTGCTCTACAGATCAAGATCGCCCCACTTTCGTGGTTCATGAGCACCCATGGCTACGTCATCATCGGAGCCATCGTCTGCTACAACAACCTTGGAACTAGAAGCTTCCTTGCCCTTTTTCTTTAGAGGACAATTGATGGAGAAATTTCCAAGTTCGCCGCACTGGAAATATTTGATCTTTGAGAGATCACGCTTCTTTTTCCCTTGCTGCCTCTTTGATGCCAAGGCTGCATCTTCATCTTCTTCCTTCTTCACCTTACTCGAACCGGTGCTGTACTGTCTTTTGGTCATACGGCGGATCTCCTCTTGTCGGAGGATAGCCCACATGTTGTCCGAGTTGGGAAGGTCTGCTCTGCCCAACGGACTTTGGACAAAAGTTTCCCAGTCCTTTGTGACTGCATTGAGAGCAGTCCTCACCATGACATCGTCATCTACCTTGACCCCCATGCCAATCAGCTGATCCCGGATTGCTTGCAGAAAAGGATCGATCTCCTCTCCCTTGGTCATCATGAATAACCTCAGCTGGTTCTCCAGAAGCATCTTTTGTTGGACGAACCTTCCTTCATACAATGTGGTTAGGGCTACCCACATCTCATGAGTCGTTGCCTTCTCGGCTATGTGTGGTACCACAAGATCTTTGACCCCATCCATAATGAAGCGCTTGGCATGTGTCGCTGATTCATTGTGCTTCTCTAGGAGCTTCACGTCGGTTGGTGTAGCCAAATTTTTCTTTGCATGCTCCCGTATACTGTAGGCGTCAAGGACTACCAGTATTCTGGCCTTCCAGATTGCAAAGTTGGACAAGCCGTCCAACCTATCCTGATCACGCAGTCCGTGTGGCACCATCTACTCAGGTATTTGTCGGAACTGATCCTCCTCTCTCTGCTAGAGACTCAGATCTAGGGTCCTTGGGAAGAAAGGCACCCCCTTCTCGCTCTTACAACTGATTCCCTCTCTTGGAAGTCTGATCCTCTGATCGATCTTCAGATTTCTTTGGCTTGAAATCTTCTGAGAAACTGTTCTCCTCTCGCTCTTTGTCAACTTAGCTTAGGCTAAATTCTGCATCGGTAGAATCTTCACCCCACCGGCAACTGCTGAAGGTCTGCAACTCAGCTTCGGGTTCACGACACTCTGCACAACAAACAAATTCTGGATTGTGTCACCCTAGCTGGCCTCTGTGTGAGCAGACTGGCTCAGCGCAGCCTTTGCGCAGCGCAGGCTACTCCTACGTCCCTCTGGAAGGCACTGCGCTACCTCTGCATCACCTAGTTTGGACTGCGTCAGCCCCTACGTGGCCCTAACTGCCTCTGCGTCCGTCTGTTGCTGCGCTGCCCTCTTCGGGTTATCTACTACTGCTTTCTCTGCTGCTTTCTGCAACATAGATTCTTCAGCCTTCTTGCTGGAGATTCAACTAGATCTACAATCACTCTAATACCATGTGAAAATTTCTGAATATACTGAAACATAAACCCTACTATTAAATTCTTGATTTACTTCTCCTACTTACATAAGTTATTAATCTGAAATTTTCAGCGTTATCATCGAAGTAAATACATTAACAGCCTACACATGCAGATCTAAATCCGAATAACTTGCATAATGACAAAGTGACACACAAGGATTTTCTGGACAACTGTCCCCGAAAATGCGGGAAAACCGGTGCTTCTAGCTTCTCGAGGGTTTTTATTATTAAGCAGAGTCTAAGTACAACAGATCTGGGCACCAAACTGGTTAACCCTACAGAGTAATAATATACAGCTATACCTTTGTTCTGGAGACAAAAAAATGACTAGTTCACACCCTCAAACGGGATTTACAGAACTCAGCCTTTTCCGACCTCTAGAAATCCCAATGCTGCTCTGAAGCCCTCTGCATCAGGCCTGATGGCCTACGTAAGCCTCTGCGCTGCTCAAGAAGGGCCTGCGTCACCCCAGACTGGGTTGCGCTGCCTCTACAATGCCCATGTTGGGCGTGCGCCAGTCCTCCTAGGATTGTGTCAGCCCTCCTGGCCTCCTGCTGCCTCTGCGCTGCTTTGGTTTGCTGCTTCTCTGCCCTCGTTGTACTCTTGTCCTGTGACTATACCATCCCCCTTGCCAATAATGCCCCTCTCTGCAGCTGAAACACTTCTAAAATTCTTAGGAAACTACGCCCTAGAATTCCAACTTAGCTTCAGTGCTCTGCCAGTGTGTGTGTTCTGCAACTGACCTCAAGCCCTTTTCTTATACTTTTCTCGTTGAAACATCAACGACCGTGATCTAATCTTGAATCGACAGCTAAGATTAGAAGATGCTTGATCCACGTCACTTAAGTCATTCTCATCACATGTTTAATTTAATTACCTTTAATCTTTTAATTTTCCTAACTTGACTTAGGGTCCTTAATTAAAAAGATTAATTAATTAAATATATCTTAAACTGGTTGTAATTTCCCAAAACGCTTTCTGGGTCTTGGAGATCTTATGTACTCCAGTCCCTCCATAAAGTTTGGGAGCTAGAGAACATCCGATGCTACCGCAACACCCTAAAATCTCAACACTTACACAGTGCAGAGCTGTAGTGACGCAGTAGCTTCAGGAGGACAATGCAGAGCAACAACCAAGGGAGCTTCAGTGATGAGATGCAGACCCGACTGACTTGTCTGTCGGTGATTGGGCAGGGGTCCTTCAGTTGCTTACTTCTCAGCAACTGAGTTGCAGTGCAGCAGTTAACAGTGGTAGTCCTATGGGCAGCACAATGCAGCAATTTGAGAGGGAGATAGATGTGGCAGTGCCTGTGGCAGAGTTATGGGAAGCAGTACAGAGAGCAGCAGTAGCGCAGTGATGGAGGGCAACAGGCCAAGTATCAGCGCGGGGACCGATGCCAGAGATCAGGGCAATGCTTCAGTGTCGAAGTATGGCTAGAGCACACTCCTCGCTAAGAGGGAGTGTTGAGATTTTGGGTAGCATTGGATGTGCTCTAGCTCTGAAATTCTATGGAGCTGAAGTACATGAGATCTCCAAGACCCAGAAAGCGTTTGGAGAAATTCCATCTGGTAATTAATCTTTTTAATTAAGGACCCTAAGTCTAACTTAGGAAAATTAAAAGATTAAAGTGAATTAAATTAAAAATGTGATGAGAATGTTCTAAGTGATGTGGATCAAGCAACTTCTAATCTTAGCCGTTTATTATAGATTAGATCACGGTCGTTGGTTTGCCAACGAGAAAAGCATAAGAGAAGGGCTTGGGTTAGTTGGAGGACACACACATTGGTAGAGCACTGAAGCTAAGTCGAAATTCTAGGGCGTGGTTTGCTAAGAATTTTGAAGTGAGTTTGCAGTGCGGTGAGGGGCAGAGATTGGCAAGGGATGATCTGATCCGAGGCCAAGAATAGAACAGCGGCGGAGAGGCAGTGTACCAAGCAGCACAGAGGCCAGCCAGAGCTATGCAGTTCAGCCAGAGCCACGTAGAAGGCTGCATAGAGGCAGCAGAAACCCTTCAGGGGTGACGTAGGCCCAGTCAGGGTAGCGTAAGCCCAGAGAGGCTGACATAGGCCCATCCTGGGCAGCGTAGAGTTTGATGCAAGCCAGAAAGGCTGACACAGAGGGCTGAGGGAAAGCGCTGGGGTTTCCGGTGGGCCAGAAAGGGCTCGAGTTCTGTAAATCTCGTTTGAGGGTGTCAATCAGCCATATTTTCCGTCTCCGAGTGAAAGAGGTATTACTGTCGTGAAATTTCTTTGTAAGGCCAACCATTTTGGTGCCCAGATATTGTTGTATTTAGATTCTGCATAATAATAAAACCCTCTAGAGCCCATTGATTTTCCCGCATTGGGTTTTTCTGGGGACATTTGTCCGAAAAATTTGTGTCACTTTGTCATGTGTGCGTAATGTTTAGTAAATGATCTGTAAATGTGTAGGCTGTAGTTGTGTTTACTTTGCTGATTTTACTGAATAATTCAGAAAATTAACTTGTAAATGTAAATCAAGTAGGAAAAGTAAATCAAGACACTGCAGTAGGATTTCTATGTTTAGAAATTTTCACAGGCAACTCTTCGACAATAATGTGAAAATTTATGAATATTACTTATGCAAAAACCCCACTGTTAAATATGGTTTTAGTTCTCCTACTTAATCAAGTTATTAATCTGAAGTACTCAACATTAACATCGAAGTAAACACATTAACAGTCTACACAGATACAGATCTAAACTGAATACATGCAGAATGACAAAGTGACACAGGATTTTCTGGACAATTGTCCCCGGAAAAACCCAATGCACGAAAATCGGTTTTCTGGCTGTTGGAAGGTTTATATTATTAAGTAGAGTCTAAGTACAACAAATCTAGGCACCTTACTGGTTAACCCGACAGAGAAATACAAAATCTGCAGAAATACCTTTGTTCAGAAGACTAAATAACTGATTGATTCACACTCTCAAACGAGATTTATAGAACTCAGCCCTTTTCAGTCTTTAGAAACCCCAGTGCTGCTCTGAAGCCCTCTGCTTCAGCTCTGCTTGCCTGCGTCATCCCCTGCGTTGCTCAGGAAGGACCTGCGTCACCCCATACTGGGTTACGCTGCCCCTACGCTGCCTTGGATGGGCCCTCGTCAGCCTTGCTGGCCTCCTGCTGCCTCTGCGCTGCCCTTTCTGGGCCTGTGTAGCACCTGCATAGTACCTGATGCCTCTGCGCTGCGCAGCTGCTGCTCCCTCTGCGTTGCTCAGTTTGCTGCTTCTCTACTTCTTACTGCGCTCTTGGCGTGGGATCAGATCATCCCTCTTGCCAATAGTACCCCTCCCTGCAGCTGAAACACTTCTGGAAATTCTTAGCAAACCACATCGTAGAATTCCAACTTAGTCTCAGTGCTTTGCCACTGTGTGTTCTCCAATTGACCCCAAGCCTTTCCTTTATACTTTTCTCGTTGGGAAACCAACGACTGTGATCTAATCTTGAATCGACGGCTAAGATTAAAAAAAAGCTTGATCCATGTGACTTAAGTCATTTTCATCACATGTTTAAATTAATTACCTTTAATCTTTTAATTTTCCTAACTTAGACTTAGGGTCCTTAATTAAAAATATTTTTAATTAATTATCTCTTAAACAGGATGAAATTTCTCAAATCCTTTTTTTGGGTCTTTGGAGATCTCATGTACTCTAGTCCCTCCACAAAGTTTGGGAGCTAGAGCACATCTGATGCTACCCCAACACTCAAAAATCTTAACAAAGAAGAGATCAGACAGTGGACCAAGGCGGGAAGCAGTAGCAAAGGGATCAAAGTCAAGAACGAGGAAGAGGAAGATGCTGCTCTCGCATCTAAGGGATAGCAAGGGCAACAAAGAAGGAAGAAGAAGGACCTCTCGAAGGTCAGATGCTTCAAATGTGGGGAACTGGGACATTTCGCCACGCAGTGCCCTCTAAAGAAGAAGGGCATGGAGGAATCTGACTCGAAGGCTGCTCCAGCTCAGGCTGATGAGGATGATGATGATGGATGCGCCATGAGTGCACATGCACCTAGGAAGTGGGACGATATGGAGCTGTAGATTGAAGTTGTAGCAGGGGGCAGTATCCTTGAGGTGCCCAAACCCTTGGAGCACATACGACTACAGGAGCCCTTAATGGCAGTAGCAGAATGACAGGTGTTAGTTGGTGCAAGGGATGATGGAGCAACAGTGGCAGAGCTAGAGTGCTTAAGTCTGAAGCAGTGCAGAGCAGAGGCCCCAACAACGCAGTGCAGAGCAGTGCTTATGCAGTGCAGAGCAACAACAATGCAGTAGCATCAGAGGGCCAACACAGATTGGCAACAGAGGTAGTTCCAACATCGAGGTGCATCGAGACTAACCAGTATGTCAGTATTTGGGATGTTTTTCAGTTACGTAACTATCAGCAACTGAGTTGCAGTGCAACAGTTAGCAGTGGCAGTGCTATGGGCAACATGCTGAAACATTTTGGGAGGGAGTTGCAGTACAGATGCTGCAGTGACAATGGCAGAGTCATGGGCAACAATACAGATAACAACGACGCAAAAGATGAGGGGCAGTAGACCGGGCATCAGCAGTGTAAAGGACGGGTGTCGTGGATCAGGGTGATGCTTTTGGTGAAGAAGTATTGCTAGAGCACATTCTTCGCTAAGACAGAGTGTTGATTTTGGGTAGCATCGAATGTGCTCTAGCCCCAAAATTTTGTGTAGGGCCTAGAACACATGAGATCCGCAAGACCCATAAATCATTTGGAGAAATTCCACCTGGAGTGAAAGTTATTCAAATAATTAATTATTTTTAATAGAGCCTAAGTTAAAAATTTAGGGAATTAAAATAATTAAAGTGAATTAATTTAACATGTGGGTGAGAAGCTTCTAAGTGACGAGGATCAAGTCTAATTTAATCTTAGCCATTGATTAGGGATTAGATCAATGGCCATGATTTCTCAATGAAAAGTATAAAGGAAGGCTTGTGATCAATTATGAACACACACAACCCTGGATGAATCTAGAGATTGAATTTTTCCGACGGAACAATGCTCGTGACAAAGATAAGTTCTAAGTGATCTTACTTGGGGAAAATGAAAGTGTAAGAAGCAATGGTTGGTTGGAGGACCAAGAGTGCCAGGATGCTGGACTATGTCGTGGATCGTGTTTTATTTCCAGAAGCAGAAGTATTTTCACAGAGCACATTCTTCGCTAAGACAGAGTGTTGATTTTGGGTAGCATCGAATGTGCTCTAGCCCCAAAATTTTGTGTAGGGCCTAGAACACATGAGATCCGCAAGACCCAGAAATCATTTGGAGAAATTCCACCTGGAGTGAAAGTTATTCAAATAATTAATTATTTTTAATAGAGCCTAAGTTAAAAATTTAGGGAATTAAAATAATTAAAGTGAATTAATTTAACATGTGGGTGAGAAGCTTCTAAGTGACGAGGATCAAGTCTAATTTAATCTTAGCCATTGATTAATTAATTATTTGAATAACTTTCACTCCAGGTGGAATTTCTCCAAATGATTTCTGGGTCTTGCGGATCTCATGTGTTCTAGGCCCTACACAAAATTTTGGGGCTAGAGCACATTCGATGCTACCCAAAATCAACACTCTGTCTTAGCGAAGAATGTGCTCTAGCAATACTTCTTCACCAGAAGCATCACCCTGATCCACGACACTCGTCCTTTACACTGCTGATGCCCGGTCAACAGGAAAAGTATAAAGGAAGGCTTTAGGATCAATTGCAGAACACACACAGTGGATGAATCTAGAGATTGAATTCTTCTGACGGAGCAATGCTCAGACAAAGATAAGATCTAAGTGATTCAGTTGCAGCGAGGGGCAAAAGCAGTTATTGGTTGGAGGACCAAGAGTACAGAGCAGAGCAAGAGCAACAGAGATAACAGAGGAAGCACCACAGCCACCAGGAGAGGTGACTCAGTCCCCAGAGAGAGTGACGTAGGCCCACGCAGGGCTAACGCAGGGGCAATGCAGAGCTTCCGAGAGACAATCCGAGATTTAGCTGGAGATCAGGGTTTCTGAGATGAGAGGGTTGAAACTCGATTTTCTGAGAGGCAAATCAGCACAGAGAGAAGGTGACACAGACTTTGGCCATCTGGGTAGAGGCAGCGCGAAGGGAGCTGGGGTTTCGCTAGTTCGATCTTGGATCAACCAGGACTTGCAGTGTGAGGTAAGACTCACTATTTTATCTCTCTGTCGAGGATTTTCTCTGTTGGGTGAGTCGGATTTTGGCACCCTAGTTGTACTCGGAATACTGCTGCTTAATAATACAAACCCTCAGATCTGCTGCACCGGTTTTCCCACATTGGGTTTTTCCGGGCACAATTGTCCAAAAATAAGTGTCATTTGTGTGATTGTCTCATTTATTTTTCAGTACTTGATCTGTATATTGGTGTAGGGTGCTTAGTATTTGCATTAATCTTTTACTGAAGTATTCAAAAAATAACTTGTTAAATGGAAAATACAGGTAGGTAATGCAAATCGGTTAAAAGCAGTAGGATTTTTGTTTGTAAGATTTAGAAATTTTCACATGGTATCAGAGCGAGTGCAGATTAAGGAGGACTGAAGCCATCAACAAAAGGACAAAAGAAAGTCTGCAGCGAGAAAGCAACTGTCCCGAGAGATAGCGCAGTCCTAGGTCGGAGAGGTAGAGGAAGGGTGACGCAGTCACCTGCAAAGGCTCACGCAGAGCTTGCTAGGGTGACACTGTAGTTGTAGAAGGCAGAACAATGCTTGTTGGGTTAGCGCAGAGGCTGTTGAGTCTCAATTTCCGGATTGCTGTGGCTGGAGGTGCAGTACAGTTTCTTTCTAGAGTTGTTGGTGGGGCGCTGATTTTGTTGGTGTAGAACAATGTCTAGTGGGGCAGAAGCAAAGTAGAGGGAAGTAGTTCCTCAGAAGATTTATTGCCAAGAAGTCTAGATCTAGTGCTGAGCAACAACAAATCAAGATCAAAGAGGAGTGTTTCGACATTTGTTGGCAGAAGGATTTCCGTGAAGGAAATCGAAATTCAGAGGGAGCTTGTTCCTTAGAGGGTTTCTAGCGCCAAAGAAATATAAATCCGAGTTTTGCTGGGGCAACAACGGAAGAGGGAGAAAGAAATCCTTTCGACACTTAGTTGAGCAAAGATGGTCGTAAATGGACTGAGTGGTCAGGACAGGTTGGATGGAGCATCCAAATTTGTCATCTGGAAGGCTAGGATCCTGGCAGTTTTGGATGAACATTGCATAAAGGAACATGCCTTGAACACGATTGTTGTTTCGGTTGATGTTGATCCTCTCAAGAAGTACGAGGAGGATCAAGCAAAAGAAAATGCATGATCATGGACGGAGTCGAGGATCATGTGATCCCACATATTGCTGAGAAGAAAAAAGCAAGGGAAATGTGGGAGGCTTTTGACCACTATATACCAGGGATCTTCCATCCAGCGGAAGATGTTGCTTGAGAACCAGCTGAGATTGTTTCGGATACAAAAGGGAGAAGAGATCGATCCTTTCCACATCAGATTGCAAGGGATTCGAAATCAACTAGCATTCGTAGGGGCTACACCAGATGGTGGACTTATGGTCAGGACTGCCATGAATGCAGTCACTGAAGACTGGGAGACTTTTGTCCAAGGTATTTTAGGGAGAGCCGCTCTTCCAAGCTGGGAAGATATGTGGGTAGCTCTTCGACAAGAAGAGATCAGATGGTGGACCAAGGCGGGAAGCAACAACAAAGGGATCAAAGTCAAGAAGGAGGAAGAGGAAGATGTAACTCTCGCATCTAAGGGACAGCAAGGGTAGTAGAGAAAGAAGAAGAAGGACCTCTCGAAGGTCATATGCTTTAGATGTGGGGAACTGGGACATTCTGCCACACAATGCCCTCTGAAGAAGAAGGGCAAGGAGGAATCTGACTCGAAGGGTGCTCCAGCTCAGGCTAATGAGGATGATGACGATGGATGCGCCATGAGTGCTCATGCACCTAAGAAGTGGGGCGATATGGAGTTGTAGATTGAAGCTACAACGAAGGATAGGATCCTTAAGGTGCCCAAACTCTTGGATCACATAGGGCTACGGGAGCCCTTAATGATAGTAGCAGAATGACTGGTGTCTGTTGGTACAAGGGATGATGGAGCAATAGTGGTAGAGCTAGAGTGCTCAAGTCTGAAGCAGCGCAGAGCAGAGGAAACAACATTGCAATGCACAGTGGTGCAACGTAGTGCAAAGCAGTAGCAACGCAGTAGCATCACAGGGTTAATGCAGATTAGTAGCAGAGGTAGTTCCAACATCGAGGTGCATCCAGACTGCCCAGTATGCCAGTATTTTGGATGTTTTTCAGTTGCTTAACTCTCAACAACTAAGTTGCAGTGCAACAATTAACAGTGGCAATGTTATGGGTATCATGATGCAACATTTTGAGAGATAGCTGCAGTACAGATGCAGCAGTGACAGTGGCAGAGTCATGGGCAACAATATAGATAGAAAAAGCATAACAAATGAGGGGCACTAGACCGAGCATCAACAGCGCAAAGGACCGATGCCGTGGATCAGGTTGATGCTTCTAGTGAAGAAGTATTGCTAGAGCACACTGTGAAAATTTCAAATCTGAAATGCTACTACAGTGATAGATTTATTTCGCCTACTTATTTATGATAAGCTATTTATGAATTTCTTTCAGTAAATTCTGAAATAAATACAACTGCAGTAATCACTTAACCATAAGCAGAGAATAGAACAAAACACATATAACGCAATAGAAACAATCACATGTACACAATTATTTTTGGACAATTGTCCCCGGGAAAACCCAATGCGGGAAAACTAGTGCAACAAATGAGGGTTTGCATTATTCTTCAGCAATGAATATCTTTTACAATAAGTAGACTAGCATATTTCTTAAGAATACACCTGGGATAAATTCTCCGATCCTCTTGGAGAATTTTTGACACCTGGAAGACACCCTAGCTTCCTCTACGTCACTCTGCATCATCTTCTGCACAGTCCCTACGCTGGACTGCGTCACTCTGCGTGGGCACTCAGTGCTGCTGCAAAGCAGCTGACCTCTGTAGCCCTTTGCGTCCTCCTCTTGTCTTTGTCTGTCACTGTTGATTTCCCCTTCCTTCTTTTGCCTCTGCAACTCTCCCTCTGAAATTGAATTCTATTCCTTCAGAATCAATTTCCTTCGGGTATCGAGTGTGTGCTCAACTTGCTTTCCAAATGACCCTCATGCCTTCTCTTATAATCTTCTCGTTAATGAATCAATGACCCAGATTAGATCTCTAATCAATGGCTAAGATTAAAACATGACTTGATCTTCGTTCTCTAGAAGATTTTTAGTTTGTTTTATTAATACCCTTTAATTATTTAATTTCCTTAAGTTTAGACTTAGGGTCCTCATTAAAATAATTGATTATTTGAAGCGAACAAAGTTCCTTCTCAAGTTTAAATACTCCAGAACACTTGGAATACAAAAATATCCATGAGGATACAAATATTATATTATAAAAGATATGAGATAGATAGATGATAAAATGTTACAATGATGCCCTATTGTTAAATTTGGACAACTAGGCCCAAACTCCATATTAAGATGCTCAGATTAAGAGGCTAATATTTTTGTTGGATTCCTCTTTCTGAGAGGTGTAAAATCCATATAAAATATGTCTTAATCCGATGAGCAGAACTTATATTTTGAATTTATTATTTTTAATAAATTATATGTGTAAGGTCGGCCAGCCTATTTATATACCTACGCAGATGACCTTTCATGATTGGGCATGTCTCTTAGACATGCCCTTTCACTAACTTAATGACTACTTACATAATCCTTGATTGACTATTTAATAATTATATTTGTTATATTCGTTATGAATTATATTCATAACATTGCCCCTTCCTTCAAAAGCTTTGTCCTCAAAGCTTATAGTTGACACTTTTCTTTAGTTCAATCACGCACCGTTTTCTTCATTTGCTTTCGTCACAATTTAATATATCAACTTTTATTTATTTATTTGTTATGAATTGGCCCTTCCTTCAGAACTTTGTCCTCAAAGTTTTATGGATAATAATTTCTTCATCTTGTATTTGTTAAAATACTATAATTTTCAAGAAATCTTCCTTCTTTCCTTTCCGAATTGGATTTAATTTCCTTTTCATCAATGATTGATTTCATTTTGTCTGTTGAATTGAGTTTTTAGGGTTTTTAAGGTAACTCTTCCTAACTTTCTCCTCTTCTTTTTAATGAGGTTATTATTCCTTCATTTTTTTTTTAATAATTTAATTAATTAAATAATTTTAATTAATTAAATTAATATATATATATATATATTCTTTTAACAATTTTTTTTTTTTTTAACTCTTTTTTTGGTTGAAAGGTTACAACCCTAGTGAAACGTTGCTATTCACATATATTCACCTACAAAATATATGTCCACTTATGTGTATTTCTCCACGTAAAAGTAAACTTACCATTCACAAGAGATTTTTTTATTCCTTTACTTCTTATTTTACCTTGCAAATACCATGGGCAATTACCATGGCCTTACAAAACCATGAGCTTGTAAACCACTGAAAGAATAATCAAAATAACCTTACCTACTCTTCCTTATTTCTTTTTCCTTTTTAATTTTAAATTGTCTTGGTATATACGTATATGTACTTCTTTATATATATATTTCTTTCTTTTTCTTTTTAATATACTTTGACTTTCCTTCTCTTTTTTATTATTTTTAATATAAATTCTTCCTTTTTTAATATTTCTTCAATTTTTTGATATAAATTATTCTCCCCTTTTTTTTATATTTCTTTTCAAAAATTCTCTGGTTTGTTTTTTCCCTTTTTTTTTATTATGGCCAAAGGCCTAGTGGCGAAAATGGAGAAACTCCAAGATTGATAGCGAAACGACGGCAACAAGGTTGGCGATTTTTACGGTCAAAGACCTAGGTCAAGGAGCGTAGCTCTGTGCAGCAATGAGCGGCCAGAAGATCGAACTGCTTCGATACCAAATGAAGCGAACAAAGTTCCTTCTCAAGCTTAAATACTCCAGAACACTTGGAATACAAAGATATCCATGAGGATACAAATATTATATTATAAAAGATATGAGATAGATAGATCATAAAATGTTACAATGAGGCCCTGCTTATATACCTACGTAGGTGACCCTTCATGACTGGGCATGTCTAAGAGACATGCCCTTTCACTAACTTAATGACTACTTACATAATCCTTAATTGACTATTTAATAATTATATTTGTTATATTCGTTATGAATTATATTCATAACATTATTTTAATAAAACATGAACCGAGTGGAATTCCACAAATGGTTTATGGGTTCTTTAGAATACTGATGTTCAAGCCTCCTCACAAAATTTGAGACTTGGAACACTTTCCAATGCTACAAAAGTCAACACTCCCTCTTAGTGAGGAAAGTGTTCTAGCAAAATGTCAACTGCGCTGCTAATGTCTCAGTTGCTGCCCCTCATCTGCTGTGCTGTTGCCCTTTGTACCGCTGTTTATGACACCATCTTTGTCACTGCCTCATCCATACTGCAGCTCCCTCTGAATTTCGAGCCAATCCATTCCTCCTACTGGAATGGATTATTTACCATCTTGTTAAATTGGACAACTAGGTCCAAACTCCATGTTGTGATGCTCAGATCAATATTTTTATTGGGTTCCTCTTTCGGAGAGGTGCAAGATTGATCTAAAGATCATCTTGTTCCGATGAGCAGAACATTTATTTTGAATTTATTTTTAATACTTTCAAAATATGTGCAGGCCGACCTTAATGTTTTACACCACCAGCAAATGTGTCACACACCCTCAGTGATTGATATAAATAGAGTCAACATTGGAGGACATTTCACTCATCTCCTCATCACACATATTTCTCTCTCCACTTCTAATTGGTTTGAGCTCCAAGGAGGCAAATCTGTGGTTCACATGTGGGAGAAGGACGAACACTGTTTTTGCTGCAGCTAGGGTTTTAACAAAGGTTTGACTAGCGTTGACTTTGGTCAACGCATGGTCCAAGGGAGCTGATTTTTGGTACAGACTTCGATTTATGCAGTTCGTACACTTTGGCACAAGAACTGGGGTCAAAGGTTGACCGAAGACCAAGCTGCATTGACTTTTACTTGCTGTTGTTCTGTGTTGACTTTTCTGGGAATCGTTGACTTTTCTGGGGTTGACTTTGAGTTGACCGTTTGGCTGTTTTGAGGGTTGTTGTGACACATATTGGGCTGGCTGACCAAGGAGACTTTGCTGGTTGAAGCATCCTGCTGATCGCCGTAACGCAACAACAAATATATATATATTTTGGCTTATCTTCTGTTGATCCACTGGTATGTTCTATCAACATTTTACTCAATGATTTATGTGATTGCTGTCTAGTACTAAAGAGAAAGTAAAGTTGCATCAAGCATAGAACATCTACAAAGTTTTACACATCTTTTCTCTGATGTAAGCAAACTTAATCTTACCCAGAGCTTTCGTGAGGATATCTGCCACCTGCTCTCCTGGAGGAATGTACTTCAGTGGTACAGCTTCCCGTTGGACAGTCTTTGATGAACTGACACGTGATGTCAAAGTGCTTCAACCGATCATGAAACAAAGGATTTTCAAAGAGCTTGATGCAACTCTGATTATCACACAAAATGTTGGTCGCTTCCATCCTTTTCTTGAGTAAGTTCATGAGCAACTTATGAAGCCATATGGCCTCACACGAAGCTGTGCTGGCTGCCATATATTTAGCCTTGACTGAGCTCAGCGCCATGGATTTTTGTTTCCTACTGCACCAGGAAGTCATTCCTGATCGGACACTGAAACAATACCCACTGGTACTCTTCGAATCCATTGGACTTCCAGCCCAGTCTGCATCAGTGAACCCGCTCAACTGGATGTCATTTCCCTTGGTGTACCTCAATCCAAGATCAATTGTCCCCCTCAAGTACCTGAGAACATGTTTGGCTGTTGGCTAGTGAGCTCTTCTTGGTTCTACCATGTACTAACTGAGGGTATTCACGGCATAACAGATGTCTGGTCTAGTATTAACTAGGTACATCAAAGATCCTATGAGCTGCCTATACAAGGTAGGATCAGCCTCATCATCCTTGAACTTGACGATTTTCTTCTAGTTTGTTATCATTGTGTAGCCATGGGTCTACAGTCCTCCATCTAAAATCTCTTCAGAATCTCTGTAGTATATCTTCCTTGACCAAGGAAGATTTTTCCCTTCAGCTGCCAAACTTCCAAACCCAGAAAATAGTGCATCCGCCCTAGAGCCTTCATGTCGAATTTTGTTGCTAGATTTTCCTTGCAGTCTTTGATGAGCCTAGATGATCCAGTCAGAAAAAGATCATCTACATATAGCACCAATATTAGAGGCTCATCCCCTACTCTCAGATAGTAGGGATTGGGATCTGCGTCACTCTTGACAAATCCCATCTTCTGCAGGTAGTTGTCAATACGCCCATACCAAGCTCTAGGGGCTTGCTTCAGTCTGTACAAGGCTTTCTTAAGCCCGCAGAAATGAGTTTTTTGTTCATGCGTCTCAAAGCCCTCTGGTTGTTCTATGTATACTTCCTCTTCTATCACCCCATTCAAGAATGCAGTCTTGACATCCATATGGTGAATTTCCCATCCCCTCTGCACTGCAAGGGATATGATGGATCTAATTGAAGTATATCGAGCTACTGGGGCGAAGATTTCTTCATGGTCTATCCCTTCCTTCTGAGCGTACCCCTTAACCACAAACCTTGCTTTAAATTTCTCTATACTGCCATCTGTGGCATATTTAATCTTGTAGATCCATCTTGAACCTACAACCGATCTGCCCTGAGGTCTAGGAACTATTTCCTAGACATCATTTGTCATGATGTAGTTGTACTCCTCCACCATAGAATCTACTCACACCTGATGTTGAGCTACCTCCTGAAAACTGGAGGGTTCTCCAACCTGTGCTACCAATGCCTGGTACATGTTTGTTTGTCTGCACTGCCTCTTCTCATTTCTAGGAGCTCCAACAAACTCCTCTGCATCCTTTAGAGTTTGTCGTAGTTCTCTGCTCGTCCCTCCACCAGTGGTGAGTGGATTTACCTGCTCTCCCTCTTGCACTTCCTCGGAAAAGCTATCCTTAGAATCCTTGTGCCTTGGAGAGGCACTAGAGCCATCTTCCGCAGGTCGCTGTGGCTGGACAACCGACTCCTCAGGCTGCGTAGTTGAAGACATTTCCCGTGATTTCTTGAAGGCTCTCTCCTCCATGAACTTCACATCTCGTCTTACTACTATCTTCCTACTCTCGGGAATATAGAGGCGATAAGCCTTTGCATTCTCGATATATCCCACAAGGTATCCTTTCTTTGCAGTCTGATCCAACTTCCTCCTCTTCTCATCGGGTACATGGCAATATGCTATACTGCCAAATAGCCTAAAGTGGCTCACTTCAGGCTTGCTGCCAGTGAACACGCTCTCAGGATTAACCTTACCCAATGCGTTATGAGGAATCCTGTTCTGTACATACACGGTTGTATTACAAGCCTTAGCCCATAGGAATTTGGGCATGTCTTGATCATACAACATTGCCCTTGTAGCTTCGACAATAGTCCTGTTTTTCCTCTCTACGACTCCATTCTGCTTTGGATTATACAGGGTAGTCCATTCTCTCTTGATGCCTTCCCTTGCGCAGAACCTTGTGAAGTCCTTGTCAATGTACTCTCCACAATTGTCTGATCGCAATGTCTTGCTCTGCTTTCCTGTCAGATTTTCCATAAGAGCTTTAAACTCCTTAAATCGATCAAAGACCTCGTCTTTGGTCTCCAGAAAGTAGATCCATGTCTTTCTGGAATGGTCGTTGATGAAGGTGACAAAGTATTTTGCACCACTAAGAGCATTCGTGGCCATTGGTCCGCAAATGCCTGTGTATATCAACCCCAACACACTCTTGGCCCTATTGCTGCTTCTAGGATACACTGCCTTGGCATACTTTCCTAATACACACCTGCTGCAGACATCGTCTCGCTTGGTGCTGAGTTCTGGAGCTCCCGTGACAACCTTCTTGAGAATTTTCAAGGCTCCATCATGTAGATGCCCCATTCTTCTATGCCATAACTGTGAAAATTTCTCAATCTAAGAAACCCTACTGCTAACCTATTTGATTAATTATACAAGTTATTAATCTGAATATTCTGAAAAACAACGAAGTAAACACAAATAGCAGCGTACACATACAGATCATTTACTGAATATAACACACATATGACAAAGTGACACAGAGTTTTCGGACAAATGTCCCCAGAAAAACCCAATGCGGGAAAACCGGTGCAGCTAGCTCCGGAGGGTTTTATTATTTAGAATCTGAATAAAAAAATTTATGGGCACCAAACATGGTTGGCCATATAGAGAAAATCACGGCAATAATACCTCTTTCACTCGCAGACAGAAAATATGGCTGATTCACACCCTCAAACGCGATTCACAGAACTCGATCCCTTTCTGGCCCACTGGAAACCCCAATGCTGTCCCTCAGCCCTCTGCCTCAGCCTTTCTGGCCCACGTCAAGCTCTGTGCTGCTCTGGAAGGGCATGCGTCACCCTCTCTGGGCTTACGTTGCCCCTGTGCTGCCATGACTGGGTCTGCGTCAGCCCTGAAGGGCTCCTGCTGCCTCTGCGCTGCAAGGTATTCTGCCTCTTTGCCGCTGTTGTATTTTTTGCCTTGATCAAGATCCCTTGCCAATACTGCCACTCACCACACTGCAAACGTACTCCGAAATTCTTAGCAAACCACGCCCTAGAATTTCGACTTAGCTTCAGTGCTCTGCCAATGTGTGTGTTCTCCAACTGACCCCAAGCCCTTCTGTTATACTTTTCTCGTTGGCAAACCAACCGTCGTGATCTAATCTCTAATCAACGACTAAGATTAGTAGTTGCTTGATCCACGTCACTTAGATCATTCTCATCACATGTTTAATTTAATTCACTTTAATCTTTTAATTTTCCTAAGTTAGACTTAGGGTCCTCAATTAAAAAGACGAATTATTTGAAAAACTATCAAACTAGATAAATTTCTCCAAACGCTTTCTGGGTCTTGGAGATTTCATGTACTCCACCTCCTCCACAAAATTTCGGAGCTAGAGCACATCTGATGTTACCCAAAATCTCAACACTCCCTCTTAGCGAGGAATGTGCTCTAGCAATACATCCACACTGAAGTATTGCCCTGATCTTTGGCATCGATCTCCGCACTGATGCTTGGCCTACTGCCCTCCATCATTGCGCTGCTGTTGCTCTCTGTACTGTTGCCTGTGACTTTGCCACCATTACTGTCACATTTGTACTACAACTCCCTCTCAAATTGCTGCATTGTGCTGCCAACTGCTGCACTGCAACTCAGTTGCTAAGATGTAAGCATCTAAAGGAACCTTGTCAGTTGAGCTGCATCTCATCACTGAAGCTCACTTTGCTGCTGCTCTGCGCTGTCATCTTGAAGCCACTGCGCTGCTACAGCACTGCATTGCGTAAGCACTGCATCCTCTGCGCTGCTGAAGTCCCATCAGTACCTTTGCGTTGCTGCTTCTATGCTGCTGCTGCCTCTGCACTGCGTTGCTCCCTCTACAGCGTCCCAGCTCTGCCCTCTGCTTCACTGTGATCTTCTGCAACCACTATTCCAGTCATCCCCGCTACTGTCTTAAGGCTCCCGTAGCACGTATGTGATCCAAGAGTTCAGATACTCAAGGATCCTGCCTTCCATCTGTAGCTGCTCTACAGATCAATATCACCCCACCTCCTCTCTTGAGGCACATGAGAGTTCATGGCCACATCATCATCGGAGCCATCGTCTTCTTTAGTTGTCGCATCCTTGGATTCAACTTCCTTGTCCTTCTTCCTTAGAGGACAAGTGGTGGCGAAGTGTCCAAGTTCACCACACCTGAAGCATCAGATCTTTGATAAATCGCTCTTCTTTGTCCCTTGCTGCTTCTTGGATGCAAGGGCTGCATCTTCCTCTTCCTCCTTCACTTTGCTTGATCCAGTGATGGCTTGTCTCTTAGTCATCCAACGGATTTCCTCTTGTCGAAGGATAACCCACATGTCGTCCCAGCTTGGAAGGTCCTGATTGCCCAAGATACTGTGGACAAATGTTTCCCTTTCATCTATGACTGCATTTAGAGCAATCCTCACCATGACATCATCCTCTACCTTGACCCCCATGGCAATCAGCTGATCCCGTATTGACTGCAACCTGAAGAGGAAATGATCGATTTCCTCTCCCTTATTCATCACAAATAACCTCATCTGATACTCCAGAAGCATTTTCTTTTGGACGGATTTCCCTTGATACATAGTGGTTAACACTATCCACATAACATTAGCCGTCTTCTTCTCGGCTATGTGTGGGACCACATAATGCTTCACCCCGTCCATGATGAAGCGCTTAGCATGTGACTCCGCTTCATTATGCTTTGCGAGAAGAGCAATATCGATTGGTGTAGCCTAGACGCTCTCTACATGCTCTCGTAATGCATATGCCTCTAGGACCGTTAGGTTTCTGGCCTTCCAGATAGCAAAGTTGGACAAGCCGTCCAACCTATCCTGATCACGTAGTCTGTATGACGCCATCTAGCTCAGAAATGATCTGTCAAAACATATACTCCTCTCCTTGTTGCTGTTGCTACCCTCAATAGTAGCCTGGATCTAGGGTCCTCAGCGAAAAGGCACCCTCTATAGTAACTGCTCCCTCTGACAACTGATTTCCCTCCTCGGAAATCTGCCAAATCCTCTGAATCAACCCTCTTCGATCACCCTCTTGATCGATCCTCAGATTTCTTTGGCAAAAATTTGCTGAGCAACTATTCTCCTCCCGCTCTTTGTCAACTTAGCTAGGCATGATTTTGCATCTGCAGAACCTCCACCACACCAACAACTTCTGAAGATCTGAAGCTCTGCTTCCGGACTACGACAACTTTGCACAACAACTCGAAACTGGACTGCCTCCCTCTGCCTGGCCTTTGCGTGAGCAAACTGGCTCAGTGCAGCGCAAGCTGCCCCTGCGTCACTCTGGAAGGCTTCGCGCTGCCTTTGCGTCACCCAGATGCGACTGCGCCAACCCCTGCATGGCCTCTGTTGGGACTGCGTCCTCTTGGTGCTGCGCTGCCCTCTCCAGACCTCTGCTGCTTCAACTGCCACTCCATAAGCCATGTTTCCAAAGTTCTATGGTTTACAGTAAGATAGAAAGTAAGAGGGAGAGCCCTAGGGTTTTTGCGGATATTGACCTTTCTGTCAATAACTTAAATGATGGTGCCATTGAAAAGATGGGACATCACTCTACCAAGAATAAGAGAGTTGTTAATTTATCCTCTATAGAGCTAAGTCAAGATTTCATCAATATTCTTAGCAAGGGCTTAGTATTTGCAGTTGCACCCAAGGGCATTCCAAATGAAAGCATTTTGTGTAGCATTGAGGAAGGGATTCGAGGTTTAGCTCTCGATGATAAAGAAGCATTGAGACAAGAATGCTCCCTTGTTGCTCTCAAGGCTCTACGCAATAATGACAACATTGTGATACTGAAAGCCGACAAAGGTGGCGCTGCTGTTGTTCTAGATAAGGTTGATTATATAAGAAAAATGAAAGAACATCTAGATTGTAGTAGCTACAAGAAACTTAACTCCAACCCCATGCCCAAGGTATTAAGAGAAGTCAGGAAAGCGATCAAGAATTCAGGGTTGGATGACAAGTTAAAGAAGAAATTGACCCCTTCATGTGATGTCATGCCAAGGATTTATGGATTACCCAAGATCCATAAAGATGAAATCCCCCTTAGACCGATTGTCAATACCATAGGATCCCCCACCTATGAGATGGCGAAATATGTTGCCAAGATCCTAAAGCCCCTTGTTGGGAACACTGACTCTTTCATAAAGGACTCGAATGATTTTGTTAAGCTCATCAAGGATCAGAGGGTGGAGGAGAGCGACATTTTGGTTAGTTTTGATGTGGTATCATTATTCACTAAGATTCCTTTAGATGAGGCAATTCAAGTCATTAAGAAGTCACTGATCCAGGAACAACCAAGCTTGCGAAGATTTGCCTACGTTCCACTTTCTTCAGCTTCCAAGGGGAATTCTATGAGTAGGTATCAAGGGTCGCAATGGGATCTCCACTATCCCCTATTGTCGCCAACTTATATATGGAACACTTTGAGAAAAAGGCCCTTGCCTCATATCCCTTAAAACTAGATTGGTGGAAAAGATTTGTAGACGACACCAACATAAAGTGGACTCATGGGAAGGAGAATCTGGAGGGATTTTTTAATCACCTGAACTCCATTTCCTCAGAAATTAAGTTTACTATGGAGGCTGAAGTAAATAGGTGCATTCCTTTTCTGGACGTTCTTGTCATTAGGAATGAGGATGGAACACTAGGGCACCGTGTGTTTAGCAAGAAAACCCATACTGATAGTTATCTCCATGTCGAGTCCTATCATCATCCAGCTCAGAAGTTTTGTGTCCTTAATACCCTTGCTGTTAGAGCCATGAAGATATCTGATGTTGAACACCTTAACGAAGAAATCAATCACTTGTCATCTGTTTTTAGGGATTTGGGTTATAAAGAAAGAGATATCAAAAATGCCCTAAAAAGAGCTGAGGGTTCGATCTTACCTGAAAAGCGCCATGAACCTCAAGAAAATGGGGGAAGGGTTTTTCTACCATACATTAAGGGTGTTACTGATAAAATCGCCAAAGTTCTGAGGAAGAATGATATTTTCGCACAATTTTCAGCAACAGGGACTATTAGACAAAGAATGCAATCAGTTAAAGATGCTATAAGCCTGGAACAACTTAAAGGAGTGTACAAAATTGACTGTTCGTGCGGAAAAAGTTATATTGGTGAAACCTGGTATTCACTTTAGAAACTACTCAAAGAGCACGGAGCCGATATTAAGTATGAGCGATCGCGCACCTCTGCCCTTGCAGAACACTCTTCGAAAACTAAACATCAAGTGCGTCTTGAAGATGCAAAGATCATTGCGAGAGAAGATCACTATCAAAGAAGCAAAGTAAGAGAGGCCCTTGAGATTATAAAACATCTAGATAACCTTAATAGGGATGGGGTATGTGAAATCAGCGATAGTTTGCGACCTCTTCTTCGACAAATTTGTTCCTCAAAAGCGCAATCCTTCGAGGTATAGTTTTTCAGGTAAATGGTCTCAGGGTCGTCTCTCTTCTTTTAAATGTCGTTTTAATAATTAAGGTACTTACTTTTAATAATTATTTTATTAATTAATTTTTATTGTCTAAAAAATAAAAATTAATTAATTAATTAATAATTATTATTAGCAACTACTTAAACCTAATTTATCCTCCGAACATAAATTAATTTTAGTATGAATTATTAGATTAAATAAACATAATTAATAAAATAAAATAAATAATTATTTACTTTATTAATATTTATTTACATATTTAAATAAATGTTAATAATAATTAGTAAATAGTTAGTTTATTTTTATAACAATTAGTGATATTAACCATCCCTAAATAATATAGGGTTTTTATTTAAGGTATTTTTCCTAAATTAAATAAATCAATTAACTAATTTAGTAACTATATATCAACAAAATAATTTGTTATTTACTTAAGTAAGATTTATTTAGTAAATAGACATTAATATTAATACATAGTTAGTTTTTAATACTAATTAATTATATATATTTATTAATTTTGTTTACTAAGTATTGCCTCATTTTAAATAAGTAATTTTAGGATATTATCACATTATATTTAATTAAAATAAAAATAAAAATAATTCATATTATTAAATTAGAAATAAAATTATTAAAAATTGGTAATAAAAATTATTGGTTTTTTGAATTAAATTAAATAATGAAAATAAAATTTATATATATAATTAAAATTAAAATTAATAACTTTGGTCGACTCCTGTCATATTCTTCTTCACTATTAATGACCTAAAAACCCTTCAAATTCTTCATTCAATTGTCCTGAAGATGGATCCCCATTGGGATTCGAAACGTCGACAAATGTTTCTTGATACTGTGGATAATCCTGGAAGCTCTTCAAAAAAAAAAGCAATAAATTCTTCAGTTGTTTTGCTAGAGATTCAGCTTGATCTGCAATGCTTTGATACCATGTGCAAATTTCTCAATCTGAGAAACCCTACTGCTAACTATTGATTTACTTCTCCTACTTGATTAATTATACAAGTTATTAATTTGAATATTCAGAAAACAACGAAGTAAACACAAATAGCAACCTACACATACAGATCATTTACTGAATATAACGCACATATGACAAAGTGACAGATTTTTTGGACAAATGTTCCCGGAAAAACCCAATGCGGGAAAACCGATGTAGCTAGCTCTGGAGGGTTTTATTGTTATGAAGAATTTGAATACAACAATTTTTGGGCACTAGACATGGTTGGCCCTACAGAGAAAATCACGGCAGTTCACTCAGAGACAAAAAATATGGCTGATTCACACCACCAAACAGGATTTACAGAACTCGAGCCCTTTTTGGCCCACCGGAAACCCCTTCGCTGTCCCTCAGCCCTTTGCTTTAGCCTTTCTGGACTGCGTCAGCCTCTGCACTGCTCTGGAAGGTTCTGCATCACCCTCTCTGGGCTTACGCTACCCCTGCGCTGTACTGACTGGGTATGCGTCAGCCCTGAAGGGTTCCTGCTGCCTTTGCGCTGCCCTCTGCCTTGCTCTAGCTGGTCTGCGTAGCTCTAGCTAGCCTTTGTGCTGCTGGGTATGCTGCCTCTCTGCCCCTATTGTATTCTTGGCCTTGGATCAAGATCCCTCGCCAATGCTGCCCCTCACCGCATTGCAAACTTACTCCGAAATTCTTAGCAAACCACGCCATAGAATTTTGACTTAGCTTCAATGCTTTGCCAATGTGTGTGTTCTCCAATTGACCCGAAGCCCTTCTTTTATACTTTTCTCATTGGAAAACCAACGGCCGTGATATAATCTGTAATCAACGACTAAGATTAGAAGTTGCTTGATCCACGTCACTTAGATCATTCTCATCACATTTTTAATTTAATTCACCTTAATCTTTTAATTTTCCTAAGTTAGACTTAGGGTTCTTAATTAAAAAGATGAATTATTTGAATAATTATCAAACCAGGTAGAATTTCTCCAAACGCTTTCTGGGTCTTGGAGATCTCATGTATTCTAGCTCCTCAAAATTTCGGAGCTAGAGCACATCCGATGCTACCCCAAAATCTCAACTATAACTCATTCAAATCTCTCTCATTAGTACCGCCTATTAGAGCCATTGGGGATTCGAGCTGTAACTTGTACAATTTGTGGTTCCTGACTCCAATTTGTGCTTTCTTTTTCCAACTAGGGTGTTTGACGTAAACTTTGTTGCCATTAAAGTAAATGTCATAACCTTTGTTTTAAAGTTGAGACACAGAGAGTAAATTCATCCCCAACCTCGGTACATGGAGTACATTGGTGGCCCGAAGCTTGTTGCCAGCTTCTATTTGAGATATTACGATGCCTCTTCCAACATGGGTACATTTTGCCTTATTTCCCATAGTAATTTGAAAATTCATCTGCTCCTCCTGGTAGCTTGAGAAGAATTCTCTAACTCTCGTCATGTGTGCAGATGCTCCACTGTCAATATATTAGATATTTGGGGAGGCCATACTTGACACACAAGCAAATTCCTCTTCTAGTCTGGATGCCAGAACTGAGATGTCATGATCCCTCTCTTCCTCCATGCATTCCGGAGAACTGCGCGAACCCTTCCGAGCTGTTGCTGCATCAATGTCGGATCTTCGTTCCATTGCAGAATATCT
This sequence comes from Pinus albicaulis, assembly GCA_034641835.2. Lineage (NCBI taxonomy): Eukaryota > Viridiplantae > Streptophyta > Pinopsida > Pinales > Pinaceae > Pinus > Pinus albicaulis. The sequence goes on from CM076574.1 coordinate 1,076,051,116, forward strand.
TCTTCTGTTACTTCGTCTACAGCTCTGATACCATGTGAAAATTTCAAATCTAAAATACTACTACAGTGATATATTTATTTCGCCTACTTATTTATGATAAGTTATTTACGAATTTCTTTCAGTAAATTCTGAAATAAATACAACTGTGGTAATCACTTAACCATAAGCAAAGAATAGAACAGTGTTGAAATTTGGTTACCGGAGGACAGGTGGTTCCCTAAGGCTTTGATCTTTGGCCTAGGGAAAAGTGTCCAAAAGAATTTAATTTTTCTCCTAAAGTGACTCTATAAAGTTATAAAATCAAATCTAATTTAAAAGTGACTTTAAGTGATAAAGTTACTAAAGTCTAATTTTAAAGTGACTTTAATAAAGTTAATGTAAAATTAGAAAGGAAAAGTGACTTTGGAAATAAATGACTAAGTGGGTCTTTATTAAAGTGGGGTGAATTAAAAAATAGAAAAAGTCTAATTTTAAAGTGACTTTAATAAAGTTAATGTAAAATTAGAAAGGAAAAGTGACTTTGGAAATAAATGACTAAGTGGGTCTTTATTAAAGTGGGGTGAATTAAAAAATAGAAAAAGTCTAATTTTAAAGTGACTTTAATAAAGTTAATGTAAAATTAGAAATGAAAAGTGACTTTGGAAATAAATGACTAAGTGGGTCTTTATTAAAGTGGGGTGAATTAAAAAATAGAAAGTGAGATTTAAAAGAGCATTTAATCTCAGCCTTAGATCTAAAGCTATTTCAGCCATTGGATTTGGGGATAACCCAAAAGTCACTTAGAGTTCTATTAAAGGAAGAAAATGAGAGAAAATGTCATTCATTCATTAATTCTTTCATGAGCAGATTGAGAGAAGGAGAAGGAGAAAGATGAAGAGAATTTTCTGAGCAGTGAGAAGGAGGAGGGCAGCAGCACTAACTTTCAGCAAATCCGTACAACAGGGAAGAGCACGAAGTTCGAGGCAAGTGGGCACGAATTTCGAGGAGAGAAAACTGCAGATTTCAAGGGAGGCCGTACAACCATTCCAGTACTGTTTTCGAGGTTGTTCGTACAGTTTTGAAGGCTGTAATTTCTGCTGTAATTTTTCTATTTGTGGGCACGGAAACCAAGGTGGAGTTTGGCATGGTTTTCGAGATAAGTTCTGTTTCGAAGTTGCTGTAATTTTTTTGCTGTGTAAATTTTTGCATCACTATAAAAGCAATATTCAGAAAATAAAGAGAAGCTTTCGAACTGGTTTTTCCCAAGAGTTGTGGGGGTTTTTCCAGGGTCACGTTGACCAAAAATCATTGTGTTAAAATGTTTTGTGTAGCTGTTTTAGTCTGCTGATTTTTATTTCTGCAATTTCCAACACTGTGAAAATTTTCCAGAATTTGTGTTTTCAGAAAATATTTATTTTCCAGCTTGTTGAATGTAAGGTTATGGGAAAGGACATTTAACTAATTGGAAAAATAAGGTGAGACTGAAAACCGGGGTGGGAAAACAGAAATTTCTACAAACAGAATACATATAACGCAATAGAAACAATCACATGTACATAGTTATTTTTGGACAATTGTTCCCGAAAAATCCCAATGCGGGAAAACTGGTGCAGCAGATGTGGGTTTGTATTATTTTTCAACAATGAATATCTTTTACAATAAGTAGACGAGCATATTTCTTAAGAATACACCTGAGCTAAATTCTCCAAATCCTCTTGGAAATTTTCCGACACCTGGAAGACACCCTAGCTTCCTCTGCGTCACTCTGCGTGATCTTCTGCGCAATCCCTACACTGGACTGCGTCACTCTGCGCAGACACTCAGTGTTGCTGTTCAACGTTGATGTCTGTAGCCCTCTGCATCCTCCTCTTGCCTTTCTCTGTCACTGCTGACTTCCCCTTCTTTCTTCTACCTCTACAACTTTGCCCTGCAACTCTCCCTCTGAAATCGAATTCTATTCCTTCAGAATCGATTTCCTTCGGGTACTGAGTGTGTGCCCAGCTTGCTCTTCAAATGACCCTCAAGCCTTCTCTTATAATCTTCTCGTTGATGAATCAACGGCTCAGATTAGATCTCTAATCAATGGCTAAGATTAAAACATGACTTGATCTTCGTTCTCTAGAAGCTTCTCACTCTGTTTTATTAATACTCTTTAATAATTTAATTTCCCTAAGTTTAGACTTAGGGTCCTCATTAAAATAATTAATTATTTTAATAAAACACGAACCGAGTGGAGTTTCCACAAACGGTTTCTAGGTTATTTGGAGTACTGATGTTCAAGCCTCCTCACAATATTTGAGACTTGGGAACACTTTCCAATGCTACAAAAATCAATGCAAACTCCTCGCTAAGAGGGAGTTTTGATTTTTGGGTAGCATCGAATGTGCTCTAGCTCCAAAATTTTGTGGAGGGGCTAGAACACATGAGATCTCCAAGCCTAGGAAATCGTTTGGAGAAATTCCACCCAGTTTGAAAGTTATTCAAATAATTAATTATTTTTAATAGAGTCTAAGTTAAAACTTAGGGAATTAAAATAATTGAAGTGAAGTAATTTAACATGTGGGTGAGAAGCTTCTAAGTGACGAGGATCAAGTCTAAATTTTTCTTAGCTGTTGATTAAGGATTAGATCATGACCGTTGATTTCTCAACAGGAAAAGTATAAAGGAAGGCTTGAGGGTCAGTTGGAGAACACACACAGTGGATGAATCTAGAGATCAAATTCTTCTGACGGAGAAGTGATCAGATGAAGATAAGATCTAAGTGATTCAGTTGCAGCGAGGGGCAGAAGCAGTTATTGGTCGGAGGACCAAGAGTACATAGCAGAGCAAGGACAGCAGAGACAACAGATAAAGGATTGTAGCCACCAGGAGAGGTGATGAAGGGGCAGCACAGAGCTTCCTTGAGATAGTCCAAGATTTAGCTGGAGATCAGGGTTTCTGAGCCGGGAGGGATGAAATTGTTAGGAAACCAACTCCAAAATTAGAAGAAAAGAGAGATCAACGCCTTAGAAATAAGCCACTTCGAGGGGGCAACCTCCAATACATTACATAAATGAACAATTCTTGGATGATACAAATGACCAAAGCCTCCTTCTATATATAGGAGTCCATGGGGCCATAATATAATCCTAGCCGACCCAACAATAATAATGTAAGGGCACAATAATAACAATATTGGGGTTACAGGGGTACAACAATAACAATAAGGGGGCTACACTAATATCAAGAAGGGACTAAACTAGTAATATAGGGACCTAACATGCCCCTCCTTCAAAAAAGTGTTGTCCTCAACGCTTGAGTAGCTCCGGGTGCTTCTATATAAAATTCTCATCCTCCCATGTAGAATCTTCAGTGGGTAAGTTTTTCCACTTGATGAGATACTCTGAAATTGATCGATTTCGTACCTGTCGAGTTCTTGTTTCCGTGACCGATTCAGGTTCTAATATGATTTTTCCTTCCTCTTCAACTTTTGGCAATATTGTTTGAACTGGAAGATTTTCACCTATAACCTTCTTTAAGCATGAAACATGGAAAACTGGATGCACTTGCGAAGAAGCAGGAAGCTCCAATTTGTATGCCATAGTACCAATCTTTTGCAACACCTTGTAAGGACCATAGTACTTTGGCGATAATTTATTATCCTTCTTAGCTTGCTTGAGGAACATTTGTTTGTATGGTTGTAGCCGTAAAAATACCCAATCTCCTACATCAAAACTTCTCTCGCTGTGATGTTGATCTGCCTGTTGTTTCATTCGATTTTGTGCTAAATTCAGGTTATCCTTTAAGAGTTGGAGAACTTCTTGCTGATGCTCGATGTGATCTTCCACTGCTTGAACCTTCGAATTTTCCCTTAAAGATGATGTGATGGATGGTGGATGATATCCATAAAGTGCCATAAATGGGGTCATTTTTGCTGCAGCATGGAAGGAAGTGTTATACCACCATTCAACGAGAGGTAACCACTTGACCCATTGTGTTTGTTTATCAGATACAAAACAACGAAGATATCCTTCCAAACATTTATTCACTATCTCAGTTTGACCATCAGATTGAGGATGATAAGATGATCTGTGAGCTAATTGAGTACCCAAACAAGAAAATAACTCCGTCCAAAAATTTCCAGTAAAAATGGGATCTCTGTCGCTCACAATAATCCTTGGGTTTCCATGTAGCTTTTGAATTGTGTCCATAATTGTAGTATCAACTGTACTTGCTTTAAATGGATGAGTTAATGCACAAAAGTGTGCATACTTGGTAAGTCTATCAACTACCACCATGATGACACTCTTTCCTTCAGACTTAGGTAAACCTGTAATAAAATCCATTGAAATCTCCTCCCAACGATGACTTGGCATGGATAAAGGTTGTAGAAGACTCGAGGTCTTAATTGTCTCAACTTTATTTTGCTGGCAAACCAAACATTCCGCCACAAACTTTTGAATATCAGATTTAAGGCCATCCAAAAAAAATTCTTTCTTCACCCTGTGGTAAGTTTTTAAAAATCCTGAGTGTCCTCCTAAAGGAGAATTGTGCAATTCCAAAAGAATCTTTTGTTTTAGTTGGGAATTCTTACAAAGATATAAGCGATCTTTGTACCATAAGGAACCATTTTTCCAACTAAATGTATCAGATCTACTAAGATCTTGCTGCAACTTTTGAATGAGTGTCCACACTTCTTCGTCCTTCTTCCATTCATCCCTTGCTTCGGTTATCCAATCTGGTTGAATAATAGAAATGGCACAAAGCAATGTTTCCACCTCTTCATTCTTTCTTGAGAGTGCATCTGCAACAACATTTAGCTTCCCTTTTTTGTAGATTATTTCAAAGTCATAACCCAACATCTTTGTGACCCATTTTTGCTGATCTTCTGAGGATAGTCTTTGTTCCAAAAAGTGTTTAAGACTATCATGATTAGTTTTTACCTTGAAGTGTCTTTCCATTAGGTAAGGTCGCCATTTCTTTAGTGCATATAGTATTGCTAACATTTCCTTCTCATAAATAACTTTCTGTATATACTTTCCTTTGATTGGACGACTTTCAAAAGCAATGGGTCTTTCTTCTTGCATTAAAACAACACCAATTCCATTTCCTGAGGCATCACATTCCACAATAAAAGTTTTTGTGAAGTCTGGCATAGCTAAGACCGATGCTAGGCATATTGCCTCTTTAAGATGTTCAAAGGCCTTAGTTGCTTCAGGAGTCCATGAAAATGCATCTTTCTTCAATAATGTTGTTAGAGGTGCTGCTATTCTCCCATAATTCTTAACAAACTTGCGATAATACCCTGTTAACTCTAGAAATTCTCGCAACTACTTTATGGTTGTGGGGACTTTCCATTCTGTAATATTCCCTTTTTTGGTGTCACCTATGACAGGGCTAGGAGGGACTCCCAGAGTTAGGAGCAGACTAGTCACAGGTACAGGTTGGTGTCATTAGCGGGCCCAGGGGATTTTTGGAGGAGTTTCTATATGGTCGGGTGGCATTCGCTTGATATATTCCATCATCCGGGCCGTTTGGCTTTTGTTCCGTTGCATTTCGACAACTTTCGGAAATTTGAGTTATTTATGGGCTTAACTCAGCGAATTACGCTCACGGTGGCATTCCGGGAGGAATACATGACAGAACACCATAGTGTAATAGCTCATCAGAACCGGCACGAGGATACCTCCATGATGGGACAGTTGGACATGAGTTTCAGTGACCGGAGGAGACATGGTAGCCGATTTGCTCTTTTGTGCATTAAAAAGGAATATTTTAACAAGAGGGAAAAGTGCTCCATGAATAAAATAATAATAAAATAATGCTCTAGAAGGCTCCAAGAGATCTATAAAAGAAAGGGAGGAGGCCGTTGAGGGATATCTTTGGATCATATCATTTTCTTGTATGAGAGGTGTGAGACGTAGTTCTCTACTTCAGCCGTAGCCCCAAGACGGAAACTCTCGGGTGATTTGTGAGTGTTGGACGAAAACCCAACTCTCTTGAGGAGACTTCATTTAGAAGTCTCACAGAGCTTCAGGGATTGGTGTGAGGATCATTCAATTCTTCAACTTGTGCTTCATTATCTTCAGTGGGTTCAGTGACAGCTGTTGCCGGAGGGAGAGTGCAGCAGTTCAGTTTTGAGGACAGCGCAGTGCAGCATCTCATCTTGGTGGCCAGTTTTCCATCTCAGCTATTTTGGGTTAGATTTATATGTAAACCCAGTTATTACTTATAATAAAATACTGAGATTCTTCCTATTCTATGTGTTAATGGATTGCCGTGTTTTATGCGTCTTTATTTTACATGGCAATCTTCTGTTGAGTAAATAGTGATTATACGACACATTCTGGAGTTCAGTTATTTTCTGCATTTTTAGTTAAAATATCCCATCTGGGATATTACACATTCCTTAATGGCTTTAATTCTGTTAGGGTCTACCTTAACACCCTCATGAGATACAATATGACCCAGATATTCCACCTCTTGTACTCCAAAGAAACATTTGGATGTTTTTGCATATAATTGTTTCTCCTGCAATAGTTTGAGCACCCCGTCAACATGTTGAACATGATCCTTCCAAGACCTCTTGTAGATTAGTATATCATCAAAAAATACTAGCACAAATTTTCTAAGGGTTTGAAAATGGAATTCATCAACCCTTGAAATGTAGAAGATGCATTGGTAAGGCCAAAAGGCATGACCAAAAATTCATAATGACCCTCGTGAGTTCGAAATGCTGTTTTTGGAATATCTTCAATCTTCATTCTAATTTGATGATATCCTGAACGAAGATCCAACTTGGTAAAATAAATTGCTCCATGTAATTCATCCAGTAATTCATCAATCACAAGAATGGGAAATTTATCTTTAATGGTGAGCTTATTGAGCTCCTTATAATCCGGACACATGCGCCATGATCCATCCTACTTGTGCACCAATACTACTGGAGCAGAGAAAGAACTTTGACTGGGTTGAATTATACCAGCCTCTAACATTTCTGCAATCATACGTTCAATTTTGCTCTTTTGGACATAAGGATATCTATAAGGCTTGATGTTTGGAGGAACAATTCTTGGAATCAAATGAATAGCATGATTATGAACACGAATAGGTGGGTGTCCTGTTGACCTAATGGTTAAGAGCATGTGTTTCCTTCGAAGAGGTCACTGGTTCAAAACTAGAGGGGGGTAGAGTATGTATGCCTTCGTAGACTTAGCAGTCAAATCGCTGCGTGAAGGTGGGTCCCTTGTCCCACAAACAAGGGGGTCTCATACACCAATTTGGTGTCTGGCTTGGCTGTGACCTTAAAATTGGATTATTATTATTATTATTATGGAAATATTGAGAGGGAGGTGAATCAGTGTTTCTTTTCAATTGTTAACTTTTGCCAGTTAGATTCTTCACAATTAAAAACAGAGAGGTGTATAATAATGATATTATTAAGGATTAATAAGAACTTCAGTCCTTTTTCAAATAATTGAGTATAATAGATGTGTGAGGGCACCAACCCTTCAATGAATCAGGCACCAACCTATTGCCAAGAACCAATTTGGAATTTGATGAGGTTTTGACCTCTAGGGCTTCGACCCTATCTTCTCAAGGCACCAACCTTGTGTTTAGGAGCTCCTACCCCAAGGACACCAATCCTTCTTCGCTTCTTTATTGATTCTGCACCAAAGTTTGCACCAAGAGTTCTCCACCACAGTGCACTAATACTTTTGCACTATTTACTTAGCAATAAGCGTTATTTATTTTGCATCATTCTTCATCACCAATTCTACCCAATGCTTCTGCACCATACTGCACCAGAAGTTCTGAAACAAGTCTCCACAGGTCACTGTTTGAACTCTCAAAAGTCTGTCAACTTATTCAAGCACAAGTCTGAACCATTTTTAGTAAACCGAGCTATCAAAAGAATCTGATCACAAGTTGAAGTCCCTTTTTCCAGGCTTGAGCAACTTCTGGTATTGTTCGTCTTTTTCCAAGTTCGAGCTTGAAGAGGATTGTGCTACTAATCCAAGGTTCACTACAATGGAGACTGTCCAAGTGATGAGCTGCTACAGGTGAATATTTCGTAGTGTCACAGGTCTGGGCCGGGGGAGATCCGGGCTACAAAAGGTGACAGTCCACCACAAATATATCCAAAGTTTCGGCCTCCCACAGGTGACTATCAAGGGTGTAGAACGAAAGTGAGATGACTGTCCTAAAACCCAAAACTGTGCCTCCAAGAGACTAATCACAGACTAAGCTTAAGTTAGCCTCAAACAGGTGACTTTCCTTCAAATCCGAGCCCTGAAATTTTGGGATGATAAGTCTGAAATCCGGCAAGAGATGGCAGGTCCGAGGTGTATACAGTCCAAGAATTTCTTGATGTTCTAAACCCAAACAAGATTATCTATACCTTATCTTCTGCTCCTTTTCTCCGTTTTGTTCACGAGCTGTGAACAATGATAATATTTTCTGTGGTGATAACTAAAAAGGATGATGTAGAATGGAGTCCTAACATTGTATATATAGTGGTTTTATCAATGCTAAACGAAGAGACATGTCTCCACAAGCAGGCCGACATGGGAGGCTAGCACAGGTCGGCTCACAGACGAGAAAAAATCATTCTAAACTTAAAAAATTGATAACTTTCAAACTGCTTGGAGATTTTGGCTGAGTAATAGCTCGTCGGAAAGCTAAAATTATGCTTTATAATATGGTATAGGTTTCATGTTCAGATTCATCCTTTCAAAGGCAGAAATATGTTTTTTAAGTGATTGGTCAATAAATGGTGCAGAAAAAATAGAGGACAATGGATGGTCTTCTTGGTGGATGGGCTTCTTCATTGTTTGCCTTCATCATGGGATCAACATGTCATCATCTAGCATATTGACATCAATGACAACTCAGATTAACAATCTCCCCCTTTGTCATTAGATGGCAATATTATTTTTCTCCTCCCCCTTTGACATCAATGGCAACGGGGTGTCAATGTGCTCCCCCTGTCATGCTGCTCCCCCTATCATGCTGCTCTCCCCAACATGCTGCTTGTTTTAATATGATGCACGAGCAATGACCCCCATCTTTTGGCGAAGATACTCAAATGCTTCTCGTGGAAGGGGTTTTGTAAAGATATCTGCAATTTGTTCTTTTGTATTGATGTATTCCAACTTGATATTTTGTTCAGCAACTTGTTCTTGAAGAAAATGATATTTGATTGGAATATGTTTGGTCTTTGAGTGCATCACTCGATTTTTTGAAAGACTGATGGCACTAGTGTTGTCACAAAAAATAGTAATTGGTTGCTTAGTTTCTATGTTGACATCCTTCAAGGATTCCTTCATCCATATAATTTGTGTATAACAATCAACAGCAGCTATATATTCGGCTTCAGCTGTAGAAAGAGATATAGATGATTGCTTTTTGCTGAGCCAAGATACAAGACAATCTCCCATAAAGAATGCATTTCCACTGGTACTTTTTCGATCATCCATGGTTCCGGCCCAATCAGCATCAGAGTAAGCTGTCACAATAAGAGTTGAACTCTTAGGATACCAAAGACCGAAATCAGTTGTTCCTTTCAGATATCTGAGAATTCTCTTCACAGCTGTTAGATGGGATTGTTTAGGACTTGACTGAAATCTTGCTACCATTCCTACTGCTTGCATAATGTCTGGTCTTGTAGCAGTTAAGTATAGGAGAGCTCCAATTATTGACCTGTAAAGAGTTGCATCTATGAGAGGGGTATCATCATCTTTACTTAATTTACAATCCGTGGTCATTGGTGTGCTCATTGGTGCACAATCTTCCATCCCATATCTTTTGAGCATGTCTTTAAGATATTTTGCTTGAGATATAAACATCCCTGCAGAGGTTTGAGATATTTGTAGCCCAAGAAAGTAAGACAACTCACCAATCATTGACATTTCGAATCTTTTGGACATATTTAGAGCAAATTCATGGTTCATCTCATCATCATTGCTAGCAAAGATTAGATCATCAACATATACAAGAGTGATCAAAATTTTTTCCTTGTCCATCTTCATGTAGAGATTGCTACCAGCTACTCCCTTTTTGAAACCTTCTTGTAGCAGATAGTGATCCAACTTTGCATACCATGTTCTAAGGGCTTGTTTTAATCCATACAAGACCTTTTTTAGCTTGCATACAAATTCCTTCCCTTCGGCAAGATCAAATCCTTCTGGTTGCTCCATGTAAACTTCTTCCTTGAGATCTCCATTCAGGAATGCTAATTTTACATCCATTTGATAAACCTTGAATCCTTTTGAGCAAGTAAATGCCAAAAACATTCTTATGGCTTCCAATCGAGCTACTGGTGCAAAGGTTTCTTCGAAGTCAATTCCTTCAATTTGTGAGTATCCCTTGCCGACAATTCTGGATTTATTTCTGATGATTTGTCCATCCTCATTCATCTTGTTTTTGAATACCCATTTTGTTCCAATTATATTTTTATCTTTTGGGTGAGGTACTAGCTCCCAGGTCTCATTCTTTTCGATTTGAGACATTTCTTCTTCCATGGCCTTTATCCAATAAGGATCTTTGCTTGCTTGAGAAAATTTTTTAGGTTCTATTAAAGATAATAGAGCAACATCATCTTTTCTTGGGGTGCTTATCATCCTTCTTCGAGTTTGAATTCCTTCATCTATATTTCCGATGACTTGTTCTTCCGGATGATGTCTTTGAATAAACTTGATCTTAGAGGGAGTTTGTGAAGGTTCACTTTGAGGTTCTCCATTCTCCTCTTCTTTTTCAGATTCTTCTTCTTCACTTTGTTCAAAGAAAGGCTCAACTTCATGATCTTCAATTCTTTTTTCTGGAAGGCCTTCATCAATCTTCACATCAATGCTTTCCCTATTCTTCGTAGACGATTGTTGTAGCATTTGTAAGCTTTGCTCCTAGTGGAGTATCCAAGAAATATTCCTTCGTCAACTCTATAATCAAATTTACCTGGTGAGTCATCATTTATTTTTATGAAACATTTTCTTCCAAAAACCTTGAAATATTTTACTGAAGTAGGTCTTCCTTTCCATAATTCATAAGGAGTCTTTTCATTATTTGGTCTTAGTTGAGTTCGATTTAAGGTATAAACTGCGGTGCCAACTGCTTCTCTCCAAAATTTTGGTTGCAAATCGGCTGCTAGTAGCATTGTCCTTGCCATTTCTTGAATGGTTCGGTTCCTTCTTTCAACTACTCCATTTTGCTGGGGTGTCCTAGCAGTAGAGAGTTCTCTTTCGATTCCATGCTCTTTACATAATTCATCAAATTCTTTTGAGGTGAATTCTCCTCCTCTATCCGTTCTAAGACATTTAATCTTAGAATCTTTCTCATTCTCAATGAGAGCCTTAAGATTTTTAAAACATTCAAATGCTTCGGATTTATATTTTATGAAATATATCCACATCATTCTAGTATAGTCATCAACAAATAGAGCAAAGTACCTTTCACCCTGAAGAACTAGACTTCTAGTTGGCCCACACAAATCTGCATGAATAATTTCCAAAGGTTTTGTTGTTGAGAACTCCTTAGTTTTGTGGCTAGTTCCGGTTTGCTTTCCATGTTGGCATGGGCCACATACAACTTGATTTGGTTTGCACATTTTTGGAATATCCCTTACTGCATTAATTTTGCTGATGTTGACTAGGTTATCAAAACTTGTATGCCCCAATCGCTTGTGCCATAACCAACTTTCATCTGTTTGACTTAAGTAACATTTATCTTTTTGGATTCTACTGAGAATGTAAACATTATCTGGTGTTCTTACTCCTTTCACCACAAGTTCTCCCGAGGACGAGTCTCTTATTTCACAATTTTTTGTACTAAAAACAACATTATGTCCTTGGTCACAAATCTGGCTAACACTTAAGAGATTGTGTTTGAGCCCTTCTACCAGCAAGGTATTTTGAGCCTTTCCTAGTCCATTGACAAGGGTAGCAGTTCCTTTTCCAGTGATTTTAGCAGATCCACTTCCAAAGGATACATTTCCATTCTTCTTGTTCAATGAGATAAACTTCTTTTGGTCACCTGTCATATGTCTTGAGCATCCACTATCCACGAACCAATGATTTTCTTCACTATGAGCACATAGAGCTAGGCCACATTTATCAGTTTTGAGATTTACGTTTTTAGCTTTCTCCCTTATGAGAGGGCAATTTTGTTCATTATGATCATAATTATCACATAATGAGCAATACAGATCAAACTTAGCTAAAGGATCAAAGGAATTGTAAGTTTTGATTTTTCCTTGCTCTTTAGGACCACGTAGTTGTTTTGTTTGATCATTCAATCTTGGTGCTTCATTCTTATGAGCCTTGCAATGCTTAGCTTGATGCCCAAAGTTTTGACATTTGCAACAATGCCCAAGAAAAATAGTTTGATACCTGTTGTAGTATCCATAGCTTGAACCAACATTCTTCCTTGGAGTTGCTCTTTCTTCAATTCTTGGTTTTGAGATGGGACTTTGTTCCTGACGAGATGACTTTTTTTCTTTTGGATGGCAAGAGAGTACATCAACATAACTTCTGGCATTATTCTTTGTACTTGATGATTCTCCTTTGAAACCAATTCCAGACTTGTCATGTTGAGGTTTTTGAGTATTAAGAATGTTGTCAAGAGCTAGAGAGCTTTGCCAACTCCTTTTAACTTGCTCTAATTCCTTTCTTAGAGATATTATTTCAGTTTCACGTTTTTCATAGATATCATCCTTCTCTTTTAGCTTAATGTTCAAGAAGTCTTCCCTTCTTTTTGCTTCCTCTCTTTCTATTTTGAGAGAAATTATCTTCTTTTGTAGATTTCATTTTCTTTAATGGCACTCATTAGCAAACTATCCATGTTTCTTTCATCTTCTAATTCTGAGTCATCATCATTTGTAAATGCCATGAATAACGTTTCTTTGCTTCCAACATAATTACTTTCCTCATCTGATTCATCATCACTTTCTTTGTAATGACACACATTTCTAGTTGATTTCTTTTTTATGACTACAAATTCATCTTCATCAGACTCATCTTGTTTGGAGAAGAAGTTCTTCTTATTAAGCCCTTTCTTTTTGTACATCATTCTTTTAGAGTCCTTTTCATTGTCACTATCATGTTTATGAGGACATTTTGCAGCATAATGACATATTCTTCTACAATTGAAACAAATAAGAGGGTACTTACCTTTTAGCTTAGATCCCCTTTTTAGTCTTCGTACAAATTGAGCTAACTTGTTTTCAGTATCAGATTCGTCGTTGTTGCAATTCCATCCTTTTCCTCCTTTTGTAGATCTTGAGGCTTTGAAAGCTGCTTCTTTGAAATTTGGGCTCCCTTCCTCATCTCATAGGCAATCAGAATTCCATGAAGTTCATCCATCTTGAGAGTATCTAGGTCCTTCATTTCTTCTATGGCACTTACTTTGGAGTCAATCTATCAGGAAGCGATCTCAGGATTTTTTGAACAATGGTGCTTTCTTCAATATTTTCTCCTAGTCCTTTAAGAGAGTTAACCACTTCAGCTACTCGGAGGAAGTATGATGCAATATCTTCTTCATCATCCATTTTCAGACTCTCGAAATGTCTTCTATAGGTTTGAAGCTTTGCCTTCTTAACTTTGGAGTCCCCATCATATAGAGAAATCAACTTATCCCATACTTCTTTGGCTGAGTCACAATTCATGACTTTCGTAAATTCGGAATCGGTAATTCCACTAGTGATGGAATTTAAAGCTTTGACATTAGCAATGTAGGCTCTTCTTTCATCTTGATCAGTTGGAAGACTGGCGGGAGCTTTGTACCCATCCAAAACAGAGTGCCATTCAGGACCAAGAGACATTAGATAGTAGGACATCCTCTTTTTCCAAAAACTAAAATTTGTTCCATCAAAGATAGGTAGTTTCCCTGTTGCTTCCATGTTCTTCATTGTGCCTAAGAATCCTTCTTCCATCTGTTAGGCTGATAATGAAGAAGCTGGCCCTGAAACCAATTGTTGGAAATACTGAGAGGGGGGTGAATCAGTATTTCTTTTCAATTGTTAATTTTTGCCAGTTAGATTCTTCACAATTAAAAACAGAGAGGTGTATAATAATAATATTATTAAGGATTAGTAAGAACTTCAGTCCTTTTTCAAATAATTGAGTATAATAGATGTGTGAGGGCACCAACCCTTCAATGAATCAGACACCAACTTGTTGCCAAGCACCAACTTGGACTTTGATGAGGCTCCGACCTCTAGGGCTTCGACCCTATCTTCTCAAGGCACCAACCTTGTGTTTAGGAGCTCCTACCCCAAGGACACCAATCCTTCTTCACTTCTTTATTGATTCTGCACCAGAGTTTGCACCAAGAGTTCTCCACCACAGTGCACTAATACTTTTGCACTATTTACTTAGCAATAAGCGTTATTTATTCTGCATCATTTTTCATCACCAAATCTACCCAATGCTTCTGCACCATACTGCACCAGAAGTTCTGAAACAAGTCTCCACAGGTCACTGTTTGAGCTCTCAAAATTCTATCAACTTATTCAAGCACGAGTACGAACCATTTTTAGTAAACCGAGCTATCAAAAGAGTCTGATCACAAGTTGAAGTCCCTTTTTCCAGGCTTGAGCAACTTCTGGTATTGTTCGTCTTTTTCTAGGTCCGAGCTTGGAGAGGATTGTGCTACTAATCCAAGGTTCACTGCAATGGAGATTGTCCAAGTTATGAGCTGCTACAGGTGAATATTTCGTAGTGTCATAGGTCCAGGCCGGGGGAGATCCGGGCTACAAAAGGTGACAGTCCACCACAAATATATCCAAATTTTCGGCCTCCCATAGGTGACTGTCAAGGGTGTAGAACGAAAGTGAGATGACTGTCCTAAAACCCAAAACTGTGCCTCCAAGAGACTAATCACAGGCCAAGCTTAAGTTAGCCTCAAACAGGTGACTTTCCTTCAAATCCGAGCCCTGAAATTTTGGGATGATAAGTCTGAAATCCGGCAAGAGATGGCAAGTCCGAGGTGTATACAGTCCAAGAATTTCTTGATGTTCTAAACCCAAACAGAATTATCTATACTTTATCTTCTGCTCCTTTTCTCCGTTTTGTTCACGAGCTGTGAACAGTGATAATATTTTATGTGGTGATAACCGAAAAGGATGATGGAGAATGGAGCCCTGACGTTGTATATATAATGGTTTTATCAATGCTAAACGAAAAGACATGTCTCCACAAGCAGGCCGACATGGGAGGCTAGCACAGGTCGGCTCACAGACCAGAAAAAATTATTCTAAACCTTAAAAAATTGATAACTTTCAAACCGCTTGGAGATTTTGGCTGAGTAATAGCTCGTCGGAAAGCTAAAATTATGCTTTATAGTATGGTATAGGTTTCATGTTCAGATTCATCCTCAAAGGCAGAAATATGTTTTTTAAGTGATTGGTCAATAAATGGTGCAAAAAAAATAGAGGACAGCGGATGGGCTTCTTGGTGGATGGGCTTCTTCATTGTTTGCCTTTATCATGGGATCAACATGTCATCATCTAGCATATTGACATCAATGAAAACTTAGATTAACAAGTCCTTTGGGAGTTTCAAACACCTTGGAATGATTGTCCAAGACTTTTTGGAGATCTGCAGAAATAGATGATTTTGATGTTGGAATTTCTAGTGAGCATAATTGTGCAGTTACGCTTCGTTGTGCTTTCTTCAGAAGCTTTGTCATGACATTAGAGCTTATTATCTTTCCCGACATCCCTGCGATACCCCGTAATTCGACTTCCTTTCCTTCTGAAAAAAATTTCAAGAAGATTTCTTGAGAATTAAAAGCTACCGTCCCCCAAAATTGTAACCATTGTACTCCTAGTACGACATCAACACCGCCGATTGGAATGGAATGTATTGGACTATTCAATACATATTCCCCCATGGTTAGCTTGATATTATGGCATTTTCCAGAGCAATTTTTAGTTCCTCCATTTGTAACCATCACTTGACATTCTGGTGTTGGGTATAGGAAACAATTCAATTCCTTGGCTACCTTACAATGAATAAAATTATGGGTGCTACCTGAATCAATCAACACTATTACCTTTTCTTCTTGATATGTCCTTCTATCTTGAGAGTTTGAGGAGTGGTAATTCCTGCCAATGCATTACACGATATGGTCGGACTCATTTCTTCCTCTTCTTAGGTTGGTTCCTGGTGTATATCCTCTTCTTGTTCATTTTCTTCTTCCTCTTCACAATCTATGTAAAATAATTTCTTCTCAGCACACTTATGACCTTTAGTGTATTTGCTATCCCAACTGTAGCAAAGCCCTTTTGCTCTTTTTTCTTCCAATTGTTGTGGTGTCAACCTTGTAGGTTGTGGAAATCTAGGCGTAGCAACACTTCCTTCTTTATAGAATTGAGTGGTAGGCTTCCTTGTCGCCATTATTTTACATTCAACTTTTCTTGCCAACCTGAATGTCTTCTCCAATGAATCTGGTTCCAAAACACGAACTTCATGTTGGATGTTATCCTTTAAAGTGCCTATGAAGAGATTGATCCTGTGTTCCTCTGGAATATCAGTTACCCTTATATTCAATTTTGGAAGTCCTCAATGTGCTGCCCCACTAAACCCTTTTGTTTGAGATTTATCAATTGGCTAAAGAAGGTGTTGCTCTTTGTATCCTCATAATGTGCTATCATTTCCTCCGTAAAAATTGACCTAGTGACAATTTTTTTACGGGAGCAAAGCCATCGATACCATACAAATGTATTTTGTTCTAAATGTAAAGTTGCAATGCATACCTTTTGTGTGTTTTGCACATTATTGAGATCAAAATATTGCTCCATCTGTAGTATCCATGTTAAAGGATCATTTCCATTAAACTTCCTCATATCCATTTTTGGAATATGGTGGTTCTTCTCTCCAACATTAGAGTTTATGAAATCACTATTAACATTTATTTTGTTCTCATCATGGGTTTCCTCTACTATCTTTTCACCATTAGGAAACATTTCTTGTATCAACTTTGGCAAACCTTCCTTCAAACCTTCCATGTCTTCCTTCAAACCTTCCATTTTTTCTTCCAAACCATCCATTTTTTCTTCCATACCATTCTTCAAACCATCCATCGTAGCTTCCACGCTTTTCTTCAAAACATCCATTTTATTTTTTGTTGCTCTTTGCGAGAGTGAAATTTGGTGCACTTACTTTTGTAATTTTGATATGTCATGTTGCATTTCTTCATCTTCATGAGCCATAGTAGAGCCTTTTGAAGGCTTAATGGGTGTTGAATTCTTTTTAGGACACATTTTAGAACCCAATACTGATATCTATTCTACAGTATGCCCTTGGAATCAATTCAAATTGATTCTTCAAACAAGACTTATGCAATTCGGAAAAAAATACACACCTTTTTCTTGCTTTTGAGGAGCTCGATATTGAAACTGAATTATCTCTGTGATTACGGATCTTCAATATCTGAAATTCGTCCCTGTAGTAGCCCTCTGAATTTTCTTTCGAATGCCATAGGTCTGACCTGATTTGGATTTTTCAAGGAGAAGTTATGTCCAATCTCCCACAGTGACCTAATTATGGACTGGTTCAGTAGAGCGGCCTTGTACGGCGTGCCACGTGTCACTGTTTCCTCCTTTGGCTCTGAAATTGATACAGAGGAAACTACAGTCTGTGTACTTGCGACTACTTTTTACAGAATTCCAATCCAATGCTCATAGAGAGAGTTATGACAATTTTACCACGGCCACCTCTTTGAGATGAAATTTGGGAGCCTGAAAAATCCCTAACTTCCACAGACCCTATCTCCGAAAATATTGCGAATCCAGCTCTGAAATTTTTCAACGACGTTCCTCGGGATTGCGGCTTCACTCTGTGAAAATTTCAGCTTCTGAACCCTCGTAGAAAAAAAGTTATAGCAAAAATTCGATGATGACCTATTTAGGTTAAATTTAGGAGCCTCCAAAAATCCCTAACTTGCTCAGATCATATCTCCGAAATTATTGCGAACCAAGATCTGAAATTTTTCCACGATGTTCCTCAGGATTTTGGCTTCGCTCTGTAAAAATTTCAGCTTCTGAACCTTCGTAAAAAAAGATTTATAGCGAAAATGCCACGATGACCTGTTTGGAGCAACGAAACCCTAGAATCCAAAGCTCTGATACCAAATGTTAGGAAACCAACTCCAAAAATAGAAGGAAAGAGAGATCAACGCCTTAGAAATAAGCCACTTCGAGGGAGCAACCTCCAATACATTACATAAATGAACAATTCTTGGATGATACAAATGACTAAAACCTCCTTCTATATATAGGAGTCCATGGGGCCACAATATAATCCTAGTCGACCTAACAATAATAATGTAAGGGCACAATAATAACAATATTGGGGTTACAGGGGTACAATAATAACAATAAGGGGGCTACACTAATAACAATAAGGGACTAAACTAGTAATATAGGGACCTAACATAAACTCGATTTTCTGAGAGGCAGATCAGCTCAAAGAGAAGGTGATGCAGGCATCAGCCATCCCCATGCAGGACTACGCATCTACTACACAGAGGGAGTGTAGAGGGAGCTAGGGTTTCGTCAGTTCGATCTTGGATCAGCTAGGACTTGCAGTGTGAGGTAAAACTCACTATTTTATCTGTATGTCGAGGATTTTCTCTATTGGGCGATGAAGCAACAAAACTGATAGCTTGTTGACTTTAATTGTAAAAATACAGAAGAGGTATTTGTAATAATAATTTATTATATATAAAATGTATAAGTGGTGATTGAATGTTACAATGAGGCCCCGCTTATATACCTATGCAGGTGGCCCTTCATGATTGGGCATGTCTTTTAGACATGCCTTTTCACTTAACTAACGAATTTTTAAGATAACCATAATTTGATTATTATTATTTACATTTATTTGTATTATTCTATTTGTTATGAATTATATTCATAACATTGCCTTCTTCTCCGAAAAGCTTTGTCCTCAAAGCTTAATTATAGGAACTTTACTTCACTTGATCTCGAACAATTGCCTTCACTTTTCCAGATCATTTTTCATAAATCCGTGTAGTCACAGGTAGCTCAACATATTTTGGAACTAGTTTTAACTTTTTATTTTATTTATATATATATATATATATATATTTTCTCCCTTTTATTTTTCATTATATATATATATATATATATATTTTTTTTAAAGCAATTTTATAAAATTTATTAGGCCATGGTGTTGTTGAAGAATGCTATTTTGTCCAAATACCAAGGCGTCCACTCCCTCAATTCCTTGGTTGACATTGGGGGCGAGACTGGAACCGTCGTGGAAGAGATTTCAACATTGGCCATTGACGTCAAGCGGATACAACAGGAATTCTACTCCGCCATTCTGTTAACCGCGAGTCAAACGCTGCAAATCACTCTTCATGTGACTTGTGGTTTGGAATGATAAGGGACAAAGAGCTGGACAAGGGCTATGACAAGGACGGACGAGGACTACGAAAAAGAAGACTATCGAGACCAACGTTGCATGAAGCGGGGACGAAGCGGGGACGCGGAAGCGTCATTTACAAAAAATCTAGGAAGCGAAGCGTTTCGGAAGCGTCTACTATATATATATTTTTTTATTTTTATTTTTTTGCATTTATATTAAAAAAATATCCAAAATACCAAATTAATTGTAAAAGATATGGAAGCATGCATATTTGTACATAAATCAAGATATATATGACATCCATTGTACATTAATGATTAATTATTTGAGCATCAACCATTTAGATGCATCAACCATCTATAATCTAGATTCTTCTCCTCTTGTCTAGCCTTTGCCTCTACCTCGATTATCTAGGGACATTAGTCAAAATTGCCCAATTTTGATCAAACCCTAATGCAAGCCTTAAAATATGGTAGAAAGAACTTAACATGCTTGATCGATTATTTTGACTTGATTGAAATGTGATTTTTTGCTAACGACATGACAAAGGAGTTCAACAATTAACACCACCAACACTAGGGTACATATAGGGCTTGGTGCTCTTGATTAAATGCTAATCACATACCCTCATACATGATATAATCTAATGACATGCCACCATACCATTGATCTTGAATTCCTGAAAACTGTTAAGTCTGCTGAATTTTGAATAGGATATGAAATTCTATTTTCTCCATATGAAGTCCGATCAGGCTGGAACCACTCTCAAACATCCTGAGTCATTTCATGGTAATGTTAAAAATTTAAGTAAAAGGATGAAAATGAAAAACAAATGAGAATGTCACTTTTACTTTAAGAATTTAACATTACCATGAGGGAGCATCTAAGAAACATCTAAGGAGGTAAAAGAGAGCTTATATTTTTTTCATCCTATCCCTAACTCAGCACTAACTCACCTACTAACCCAACCAAAGACAAAAACTAAAAAATCAAAAAATTTGTTTTTCTGACCTACATTAGTCGGATCCGTACAGGAATCGCGGCGCTTCCGTTTGGCGATCCGTCGTACGATCCGCGGATCCGCTATACGGAAACGCGGATCCGGACGTACGGATCCGGATTTTCCAGGAATCGCAATTTTTTTTGCGAACTGCGTTTCCGAAATTCGGATCCGCGGTTGGGGGTGCGGATCTCGTACGGATCCGTACGGGACGCGTTTCGGGGCTTGGAGCCGGGGGGGGGGGGGGGGGAGGGACGTTTCCTGCAACATTGATCGAGACACAGAGACTGAATGAGTTATCTGTAATGAAAATGTGTCACGTGCCTTGCAAAATGGAATATGTCCAATAGAAAGACGTGATATAAAGACACGATGGTTACTGAGTTGTCTCTCACCGTACAATATAATTAAAATGACTTAATAAATTAGCAAATCATAATAAAACTTTATAAAAAAACTTTATGATTTGTTAATTTATCAAGTCATTTTAATTATATTGTACGGTGAGAGACAACTCAGTAACCATCGTGTCTTTATATCACGTCTTTCTATTGGACATATTCCTTTTTGCAAGGCACGTGACACATTTTCATTACAGATAACTCATTCGGTCTCTATGTCTCGATAGTCTTCTTTTTCGTAGTCCTTGTCCGTCCTTGTCATAGCCCTTGTCCAGCTCTTTGTCCCTTATCATTCCGAACCACAAGTCACATGAAGAGTGATTTGCAGCGTTTGACTCGCGGTTAAGAGAATGGCGGAGTAGAATTCCTGTTGTATTCGCTTGACGTCAATGGCCATTGTTGCAATCTCTTCCACGACGGTTCCAGTCTCGCCCCCAATGTCAACCAAGGAATTGAGGGAGTGGACGCCTTGGTATTTGGACAAAATAGCATTCTTCACAATTTTGGCATTGCAGGCCATGGAGTTGTTGAAGTCAGGATGATCAGAGGCATAAGACTAGATCTTTGCACCGTTGGCCTTCTTGAAGGCAACACCCCCCTCGACCACGCACTTGTTGAAATGGTGCCACGATGCTAACATTCTCTCGTCTTTTTGCATCAACATGTGCGCCATCGAAAGCTCCCGCTCTTTCACAAGCCACTTGGACACGGGCGTGAGGGCATATCTGGTCTCGAAGGCACTGCCCTCTCACGCATTTTTGGAAGTGCGGAAGATGCCCTTAGCCATGACGAAGTGCATGATTTCGAAGAGGCAGGCAACATCGGACGATTCAGTGGGCAACTTGGGCATGATTTCGTTGAGAGAAAGAGTGGCGCGGGGATATTCGTCCACCATTTCCAATAACTGCCCGATTGGCAGCGACATTGGTTGGATTTTCTTTACCTCCTCCTGCGCTATGGCGAGTTCTTTTCTCAAACTTTTCCGCTCCTCTTTTACGTACCGTTCTTGAATGTCGATGAACATAATCTCTTTTTGCAACTTTTTCTACCTGGTGTATAGATTTGTTTTGTCTTCGAACAAGTTTGGTTGGGAATGGGGCTCATCATCAGTAAGAGTCAGGTCAATGTCTGTAACCGAATTTGGATCTTCTGCTGCCACAACCTTTGAAACTATTTTTTTATCTTTATCGTGCCACTAACGAAAAATTCCACCGTCATTGAACTTGCCGCAACACCCTCTTGAACTCTATTTAGTGATTCCATGATGTTCTCTATATTATCTAGTTGGTTCTTCTGATGTTTGGCCTCTTTTTGAAGTTGAACCTTTTCTTTCTGATATATTTCCATAGATTCCCTGTCACGTTTTAAATCTCGATCAAACTTCTGAATGTTTTTTCTTCATAAATACCTTCAATAATATCTTCTTCCTTCGACTGGAGTAAATCTAATAACTTTTCATTCTCAATATCTCCAACAACCTGCTTTTTCTCAAGAGCCACAGATAGCAGTTTTTCATTGACAATGTCTTCTTTGGCAGGCAAAGATGAATCTAACAAATTTTCATTCTCGACATCTACAATGCCATGCTCTTGCCCCATAATAGCAGATGACAATTTCTCATTAGCAAGTTTTTCCTTGGGCACGACTGAATCTAACAGTTTTTCCTTCAACCTAACATTACTGGATCCCGATTCAGCAGTTTCTTCTGCAGTAGCATTGTCACTGGTTGCTTCTGCAGGTACTGATATTAAATCCTTTTCTCCTGTAACATTGTTATCCTGATTTTCAGTCCACCTTCTCTTCATATTTACTATCCTCATATTTAATTTTTTTAGTGGTTCTATATTGACAACCTTCTTGCTTGATGGGTGCTTTCTCTATATCATCGCAATCTTTAACGAGTTTGTTATGGATTTGAAGAACATCCTGCTTGACAGCTGCTTTTTCCTCCATGTCTTCAACAACTTTAGTGGCTTTAATTTCGATCTCAAGCATTCCCAAATTGAGAGATCCATAGTTCTCTACATTTTCGCCATTAATAGCTTTTTCACTATCATCATTTTGATCAAAATCTTCTTCTACTGCTTCACATTGTTTCGTTTCTTTAATGTTGTTATCATCTTCCTTATTATGGTTTTTTGCATAACCCTTTTTAAAACATGCTGTAACTTTTGCACATGATTTTTCTAATTGCTGAAGTTTTTCTTAAATCTTTCTAATCTGCTTAATTTCTTCAGGATCTATATGTAATGGCACATTATACGGTAAACTATGTTCATAGGTTCGTAAACTACGCTCATAGGCTTGTGAGACTGTTGGAAATACTGAGAGGGGGGTGAATCAGTGTTTCTTTTCAATTGTTAATTTTACCAGTTAGATCACCTATATTTAAAACACAAAATGAACAATAAGAATAAATGATTTTATTAATTTCTTCTTTACAATAAATCAAGTACAATATATGTAGGGCTCCAACCCTAGATGAAGACACCTATCTTCAATCTCCCAGGCTCCAACCTGTATTTGCCAAGCACCGACTTGGACTTCCAAGGCTCCAACCTTGTCAATTCTGAGGCACCAACCTCAATGGCTCCAACCCTATATCTGTTACAGGGTCCAACCTGGTCTCTTGAGGACTCCTATCCTCTAGGGTTCCAACCCTATCTTCCAAGGCACCGACCTTGTCTCTATGAGGCTCCAACCTCCTGCTTCAATTCGTCAAGATATATTTGGTTATACTTCACGACTCCCAATGTCTTCTTCAACGAGCCCTGTCAATCTTCACCAATGCCTTCACTTAGTCTCCACGTCACTTCATCAATGACAACCTTTTCTTCTTAGAAGGTGTCACCATTGCTCTTCATCGTACCCAAACAATTTCTCCAAGTTACATCATGATGACTAATGCATCATGACCTTCAAAAATATCTCCAAGAGTTTCTTCACAAGTTCCTTAATAGGTGCTCCAATGATGTCTTCAAAATTGTCTTTAAGATGCTCCAGCAAGATTTCAACTCTTCAATAGCTGCTACAAAGAATCTTCTCCAAATATGTTCAAGGATGAAAGTTAACTTCAACAAGGCATCATGGATATCTCCAAGGCTGGCACACGAGATGTTCTTCAACAGTTCTGCTTCAATGGAAGGGAGCAAATCCAAAACTGAGATCAAGTCTATCAAGGTTGCCTTCCAATTTCGCTACTGAATGTTCTTCAAAAACTTCACTTGTCCAATGTAATGTTCCAAGAGTACTCTGTCTAAAGTTTCCAAATGTTTCCAAGAATGTGACTGTCCAATGCTATCATCCTTCCATATGACTGCTCCACGATATTCAATATGTATCTTCAAAACACTTCACCTTCCAATGGTCTAAATACTTTCCAAGACTTCTATTCATTCCATATCTAGTAGTCTTGAGGTGTTAAAGCTAGGTTCAAATTCCACAATTCTGGGTTATTTCAAAGGACGTCTGTCTCCACAATTGAGGACCAAGGTCTTCTAGTTCTGAGGTATATATATAACTCTCCAATAGTGCATAGAACTTTTATATGTTCGAGTTCTAAGGTTGCACTAGAAGACTGACCACAATGATTATTGCATTTAGGTGTTGTCTGATACACAAATCCAAGGTGCTGAAGGTATCCGAGCTTTCCTTGTCACAGGTTTGTTGTTTGAGACTTAGTTTAGTTGAACATAGGTCGACTAGACTGTAAAAAAAATAGGATATATAATTTTCAAAAATCAATTTCTCACAAACTATTGGGAGTTTGAGGGCAAGTAAGGGCTCGTTAGAAAGAGGAAAAAATCCTCTTTAAGATGGTGTAGGATTCATTTGGAAAGGATGCCTCCAAGCTGTCCAAAATTATTTTTCTTTGTGACTGCTTCTGAAATCTTTAGTGCAGAAGATGATTAGGACAGTATGGCTTCTTTGTTTGGCTTCTCCATTGTTTGTCTTCTCCATTATTTGGCTTCTTCATCATCATAGGAACATGTAGGACATCCACGTCATCATGATAGTGTCTAGCAATGAGTGTATCATCCATGTCATCCCATAATTGTGCAGTGATATGTTATAGTGAAGCATCATTAGGAGAACCTCAAAATAGTCTTCCAACCATCAAGTGATATCTTCAACGTTATCATCTAGTCTTTCAACCTTCATCAAGTGCCATCATCAATTGTGGTTATTCATTTAGTGTATGACTCCATATGTCATCAAGGGTTAAGGTTTAGATCATCAAGGCACATGCAACATTATAGCTAGTTCAAAGACTTCTTAGGACTTCTTCATTAGTGGTTTGACATCTTCATGGGTTGACCTCTTCATTGATGGCATTCTTGTCAAACAAGAGTCATGACATCATCATCTGGTACCAGACATTTATTGTCTTCAACCTTATCATCACATTCTGAGGTATCTCAAGAATATTTGCCATCTTGGCCAATGCCATATTGACATCAATGACAACCTTGATTAACAATCTCCCCCTTTCTCATTGATGGCAATATTCTTGCCCTTCCAACATTCTCTCCCCCTTTGACATCAATGGAAAATGGGATACCCAAGTACTCCCCCTGTCAAGTTGCTTCTTTTCTTCATCAATAGTATCTCTTCATAGGTAAGTTGCTCCCCATGTCATGGTGCTCTTCCTTCTGGAAATGTGCTCAATGATAGATGTGTCTACATTTCTTCATGTGATGAACCAACTCCCCCTGTCTGCATAAATTTCTCTACCTCAAGAAAGATTACTTGCTTAGTGATCAAATGGAAGAGATCCTCAACAATAGTCCATTGGATTAGTAAGTGATCATATTCCTCAATGGAGTTGCTCTCGAGAGATGATTTATCAAAGGATGATTGTCCATGTGTGACTCAACAAGGATTTTATAGGGCCCTTTCACAGATAGCTTCTGCAAGAATGATTAAGAATCATAAGCTCCCCCTAACAGTATGCATGGTTTCCTTTCTGGCAGAGTCTCATCATCAAACACTTGGAGCATTGGGTTTTTCCGGAGACAATTGTCGAAAAATAAGTGTGTCCTTTGTGTGATTGTCTCATTTACTTTTCAGTACTTGATCTGTATATTGGTGTAGGCTGCTTAGTATTTGCATTAATATTTTACTGAAGTATTCAAAAAATAACTTGTTAAATGGAAAATACAACTAGATAATGCAAATCAGTTAATAGCAGTAGGAGTTTTGTTTGTAAGATTCATAAATTTTCACATGCCCCTCTTTGCAAATAATCTCTTGATCGGTATTTCCTCTGAGCACTGCTCACTCAGAAATTCGATCTCTTTGTTACTGTGTGTTTTCAAAATTACCCTTTAAGCCCTTCTTATAATCTTCTCATTGAAACTTCAACGACCGAGATTAAATCTCTAATCAACGGCTAAGATTAAATTTTGACTTGATGAGCCTTTTCTAAAACATTCACACCCATATTCTATTAATTCACTTCAATTATTTTATTTTCTTAAGTTTAAACTTAGGGTCCCTTTAAAATAATTAATTCCTTTAATAAAATACAATCCAGGTGGAATTTCCCAAAAGAATTTCTAGGTTCTCTGGAATACATGTGTCTAAGCCTCCCTACAAATTTTGAGACTTAGAGCACATCCGATGCTATTACACATCAAAACTCCCTCTTAGCAAGGAATGTGCTCTAGCAATACCCCGTGGTGAGTACTGCTCTGATTCTGCAACATCTCCCTTTGCGCTGTTGATGTCTAATGCTGCTGACCACCAACTCTGCGCAAACAATGCATCTGTACTGCTGTTGACACTGCCACTATCAACACTACATCCGTACTGAAACTCCCTCTCAAATTCTGCTTCTGTTCTTTTGCGACATTGCCACTGCTAACTGCTACTGCATTGCAATATGGTTGCTTACTGCAACTGAAGAACATCCAAAATCGAACAAGTGTTCAACATGATGCATCTCGGTACTAAAGATCTGACTGCTGCTAGCCTCTGTGTTGTCCCTCTGAAGCTGCTGCGTCGCTGTTGACTCTATGCTGTGCCTCACTGCACTGCTACCAACTTTGCTCAGATTCATACGATGCTAACTACTGCACTGCCACTTCTTCACTCCTTTGCACCAACTAGTACTTGTCCATCCTGCTACATCTGATTTGGGCTCCCGTAGCAAGGTATTGATCCGAGAGGTGGACTCCTCAAGGATCCTACCCATCCTGTAGATCTTTGGGTTTACAACTCCAAGTCACCCCACCTACCTCCTGGAGATATATGGGCTTATTGTGGCGAATTCCTCGTCATCGATCCCAGATGGTGTTGCTTGCGGATCATGTTATTCGTCTTTGTCTCTCTTCTTGAGAGGACATTGTGTGGCATAATGACCCATCTCACCACACTGGAAGCATTTAATCTTGGAAAGGTCCTTCTCCCTCCTGCGCTGCTCGTGGTGCCCCTTTGATGCAAGGGCCACATTATCCTCCTCCTCCTTTGACTTCTTCCCACTACTGGTGCTGCCCTCAAGTTGACACTTGAGTAAGTCCCTCCTCATCTCTTCTTGCTGAAGAGCAACCCATATTGATTCCCATTCCGACAAATTCTCTTTGCCCAGGATGTTCTCGATAAAGCCCTGATAGTCTTCAGACACTGAGTTGAGGGCCAATTTGACCATCTCTGTGGGTTGAGGAGTTGATCCCATAACTGCCAGCTGATCTCAGTTCTCCTGAAGTCCAGACAAGAATGGATCAATGCGCTCACCTTTCTTCATCCTAATAGTCTGCATCTTCTCCTCTAGATACATCTTCTGCTGCTCAGAAGATCCTAGATATAACTTCTCCAAGGCCTACCACATTTCTCTAGTGTGAAAGTTTCAAAACAGAAACCCTACTGTAGTGGCTTGTTTACTTCACCTACTTGCTTAATTAACTTAACAAGTTATTTAACTGAAGTATTCAGAAAAACATTAAAGCAAATACAAACTGCAGCCTACACATCTACATATCATTTACTGAACAACATGCACATGTGACAAAATTACATAGATTTTTCGGAAAAATGTCCCCGGAAAAACCCAATGCAGGAAAATTGGTGCAACAACTCGTGAGGGTTTTATTATTATGCAGAATCTGTATACAACAGTCTAGGCACTAGAAACGATCTGCCCTACAGAGAATTACACAACAGTTGTACCTTTCACTCGGAGACAGAAAATATGGCTGAATCACACCCTCGATCGGGATTTACAGATAACGATCCCTTTCTGGCCCACTGGAACCCTCAGCGTAGTCTTCTCCAGCATCTGTGTCAGCCCTATAGCCCAACGCAGACTCTATGCAGCACAGGCTGCCCTGCATCACTCTAGAAGGCTCTGCGCTACCTCTACGTCACCCAAATGGCCATGTGTCACCCTCTGCGTGGCTTCTGCGACAGCTTGGCTGGACTATGTCTCTCCTGCTGGCCTCTGCGCTGCCTTGGTACGATGCTGCCTCTCTGCTGCTGTATTCTCAGCCTCGGATTAGATCATCCCTTCCGATCTCTGCCCCTCACTGCACTGCAAACTCACTTCGAATTCCTCAACAAACCTCCTCCCAGAAATTCGACTTAGCTTCAGTGCTCTGCAATGTGTTTGTGTGTTCTCCAACTGACCCCAAGACCTTCCTTTATACTTTTCTTGTTGGGAAACCAACAACCGTGATCTAATCTCTTATCAACGGCTGAGATTAAAAAAAATCTTGATCCACGTCACTTACAACATTTCATCACATGTGTAATTTAATTCACTTTAATTTTTCAATTTCCCTAAGTTAGAATTAGGGTCCCCATTAAAAAATTTAATTATTTGAATAACTATTACAGCGGATGAAATTTCTCCAAACACTTTCTGGGTGTTGGAAATCTCGTGTGTCTTGGCCCCTCCACAAAGTTTCGGAGCTAGAGCACACCTGATGCTACCCCAAAATCTCAACACTCCCTCTTATCGAGGAGTGTGCTCTAACAGTACTTCCACACTGAAGCATCACTTGATCTCGACATCGGTCTCTACGCTGCCGATGCTTGGCCTGCTACCCTCCATCCACTGCGCTGTTGCCTTTTGTACTGCTTCCCGTGTCACTACCACTGACACTGCTACATCCGTACTGCAACTCCCTCTCAACTTGTTGCATCATGCTGCCCATAGCACTGCCACTGCTAACTGCTGCACTGCAACAGAATTGCTAAGAAGTAAGCAACAGAAGGACCATCACCCAATTACTGACAGACAAGTTAGTTGGGCTGCATCTCATCACTGAAGCACCCTCTGCTGTTGCTTTGCCCTGTCTCTCTGAAGCACTGTGCTTTCTGCTGCACTACACTGCGTAAGCACTGCCTCTGCATTGCTAAAATTCCATCAGCCTTTGCGCTGCTGCTTCCACGCTGCTGCTACCTCTCCTCTGCGCTTCTCCAGACGTCAGCGTCCCAGCTCTGCCTCTATTTCACTGTGATCTTCTACACCCACTGCTCCAGTCATCTTGCTACTGCCTTAAGGCTCTCGTAGCACGTATGTGATCCAAGAGTTTGGGCACCTCAAGGATCCCACCACCATCTGCTGTTGCTCTATAGATCAATATCGCCCCACTTCCTTGGTTCATGAGCACTCATGGCTATGTCATCGTCACTGCCATCATCCCCTTTTGCTGCTGCTACTGTGGAATTAGAAGATTCCTTGTCCTTCCTCTTAGGACAAGAGCTGGGGAAGTGTCCAAGTTCGCCACATTTAAAGCACCAGACCTTTGATAGGTCCTTCTTCTTCTTCCCTTGCTACCTCTGTCCCTTAGATGCAAGGGTTGCATCCTCCTCCTCCTCTTTCTTTACTTTGACTCCACCGCTGTTGCTTTGCTTCTTGGTTATTCTCCTGATTTCCACTTGACGGAGGATTGCCCACATGTCCACCCAGGATGGTAACGCTGCTCGTCCCAAGATGCTTTGGACAAACGTTTCCCATTCATCGGTGATTGCATTCAGGGCAGTCCTTGCCATGAGCCCTTCATCCGGAGTTGACCCCATAGCAATCAACTGATCCGAGATAGTCTGAAGTCTAAAGAGAAAGCGATCGATTTCTTCTTCCTTCTGCATATGGAACAACCGCATCCGATTCTCCAGAAGCATCTTCCTCTGGAAGGAGCTTCCCTAATACATCGTGTTCAATGCTGTCCACATCTCATTTTCCTTGTTCTTCTTGGCAATATGTGGGACCACGTGATCCTTTACTCCATCCATGATTAAGCGCTTTTCCCGTGCCTGATTCTTGTTGAATTTCTTCAGGGGATCTGCATTGGTAGGCACAACTAGGACATTTTCTGCATGGTCCTTGATGCCGTACTCATCCAGGACTGTCAGGATTTTGGCCCTCCAGATAACAAAGTTGGACACACTGTCCAACCTCTTGACCACTGGAATGGCACCTGATGATAATGAGAAGACTCCATGCCCAAGGATGAACCAAAAGACATTTATACCATCAAATATCATCAGATATCATCAGTTCAACAAAGTTTTTTTAACTCTACTTCTATTTCTCATCATCTTTCTCTTGTACCCAGATTCCACGCCCTACGGGGAATTGTAATAAGTGATGCTAGTAATGATAAATTTGAGTCAGTATTGAGTCTGTAACAGGCCTAGGATGTTGGGACTCGATCAACAAGCGAGTACACCTTGGAGTGTTTTTTTTGCTTGGTTAATTATTCCTTCTTTTTAGCGGCGAATAATTTTCTAGGTTTTTTCACTCATTGCATTGCCCCAAAGCCGGGGTGACGGCTTGAAGGTTGAGCCCCTAACACATCTTAGTGTCTAGATTCAATGTATATTACCATACTAGATCAAACAAAAAATTTCGTGGAATTTGGTTAGATCTAGGTAGTGATTTTTTAATTTTTTAGATTTCCCGCAGGTCAAAAATTGCAATAAAAATTGTAATTGGATTGTAATAAGTGTTTTCTAGAGAAGTTGTATGGGGTATGAGTAATCAAAATTACCCCTCTCACCCTCAACTTTCTACAATGAGACACTTTGAGGTGTTAATAATGAGTTTTGGACCCTCAAAACCCACATTTCCTAAGTTTAGCGGAAACTGTGGCATTTAATTAGGCTAGAATTAAATAAACTAGTGAGAAATAAATTATTCCATGTGACAAAATCACGTGGAAATGACTTGGAAATTATTCTAAGTCAAAGAGATGAGTCAACAGACATGTGGAGGATGACTGATCACTCTGCATCATTAATTCATCATTTATTTATTTAAAATCGAATTTTCCAGAGATAAAGCAGCAATTACACACAAGGAAAATCGAATTTATCAAAGGCAGTAGAGCATAAAAGGAATATTCTGCAGGATCAGTTGACTGAAGACCAAGTGGGGACCTCTTCTCACGAGCTATCTGGAGTGCGACAACACTCAACACTTCACTCAGAGGATTTATGCTATTCCTTGAGCTTAAACTACGTAGTCACTCAGAGGAAACACACAGTTCTCAGGGACCTACGTAGAAGATCACTGGGGTCATCTACAGGTACGGTTTTAGTTGGTTCGAGTTTGCAGTGGTGGACTTGGTGTAGCACGGGACTTCGTTTGGCTTATGGATGAGTTCACTGGATCATATGGGAATTCGATTTTCCTTGGTGTGCACACAGAAATTCAATTTTTCTCTAGGTGTCTCAGTCTTCTCCATATGGAGCTTGGCTTACCTTTACTTAGGATTTGCTCCAAGTTCACTTCTCACATGCATTCGTCCTTGGGAATTGCTCCCGAATCTCTATATAACAAAGCCGTGGGTTGTTGTATTGTATCATGTTATGAGCTATTGGGCTTGAGGAAACTCTGCCATTTTTGCATATCAATAAAATCAAGACTTTGGGGCTATTTAGCGAATGTTCTCTTGGCGTTATGAGGTGATTTCTTTCCATACGATTTCTATTGTTCTTGAATTCGTTTACATGTTTGAGCAGTATTATTTTATATTTTCCATCTAGCTTGGATTGATACTTGCAAACTATCTTGCATGCATCATTGATTTAGAGTAGTATTCTAGAAATAAGCTTGCCAAGTCATTTTCGGAGGAATGCTTGGTTTATCTTATTGATTATGATGCTCTAGTCCTTTTGCAAACTGATATTTGTTCAAGTGTGTAGGGAAGATATTTGTATCGTGTGCAGGAAATCCATCCGGGCGTGGGAGAAGTCTCACATAGACCAACTTGCTCTTAGATTCAAAGCGATGCAAGAGTCAACTATTTTCAACCCCAAGTCTTTAATCAAAGGAAGACCAAGAGGGAGTTTTCTCGTTCTCTAGTTACTTGATCATCTACTTCAAATTTTAAAATCTAAAAATTTCCCTTTGTAGAGCGTTTTAAACTAAGTCACCTGATACGGGGATACGGGGATACGGGGATTCGAGAATCGGATTCGGGTACGGTGACCCCCGGAACAGGACACGTCTAGGATACGATACGTTATATATTATTTTATTAAAATATATATATATATATATATTAAAAATTAGATATTTTTTACACAAATTCATACAAATTCATTGATTCAAACATAGATTTAAGATCTTAGATACTCATACATGATACATTGATACATCATACAATTGTCAAATTTACTCAGAAAGACAAGATAGTAAGATACTGTGGTTTCTCATTAAGTCATCATAATCAAAATGTGTTACATAAGTACACTGCCAATGGCAAATAGAAATAGAAAATACAAAAAATCTAGTTGACAAGACTACAAGCCTGAAGCCTCAATGAGTCAGAGTCAATGAGTCATCAATCCTCATCATCATAATCAGTATCACTGTCCTCATCCCGATCATCATGCTCACCACTGCTCTCCTCTGGCTCTGATGCATCCTCCTCCTCTGTCATCTCTGCATCTGCTGGTGTGGAGGATGACGCCTCTACTCCATCATCAAATGTGACAAGCTCTAGCACTGACGCATTGAGATCCAAGTTGGCCAATGCCAACTCAACACTACTGTCCAGACCCATATCATCAGGAAAGAAATCCCTCATCTTTGTCTTTTGCCTTCAACCAGTCCTCCCTCTGCCTGTAGATGAGATGAAGGTTTGTGTGCACATACACCATTGTCTCTACCCTGGACTGCTCAAGCCTGCTCTTCTTCACACTATACAAATTCCCATATGTGCTCCAATTCCTCTCGCAACAAGAGGATGAAGTCACCTGGGAGAGAGCCTCATGGCTAATTGCTGTAGAGGAGGGCTTGTTGTCCCATGAGTTGCCCACCAAGAATAGGGCTTTTTAGTCCCCCTGTCTCGAATCACATCATAGCCTGCAAATCGCCTAGTGCCAGTGGAAAACTTTGCAAAGGCATCCTCCACCTCATCAAGGGATGCCCTCTCCTAAAAAATCCTCCTCAATACATCTTTCCTCCCCTATGAGATTTCACCATCCATGTGAGGAGGGAATCTGCGGGAAGGTCCACCATTCAACCACTCATGGTTATAGTATTTTAGGTTCAAGGAGTGAGCCAAACAACATAAAGGTGTGCAATTCTTGTCCCATCTACTGACAAGAATATCCTGTACGCTGGTGAAGAAGGCCTCTGGTGATGTCTCATACTCTGGGCACTGACTCTGTAAAACAATGGTCCTCATAGACTCAATCATGGAATCCCATCCCTAATAAACCTCTCCTAGGATGGGTTGGTCTGTATCTGCAAATCGGAGCAAGGAAATGATAAGCTCCATGATCTGAATAACTAGATCTCTTTTCTCCCACCATAGATCATCCAACACTGTGTCCTTCACTTTCTTTGAGGCTGCTTGATCCGTTTTTCTCCAAAAAGACCAAAACTCTGAAATAACCATGGCCCCAAGAGCGGTCTTGACCTCCCTCAACCTCTTCAACATGATGAATGAAGAGGCAAACCTCTTCAACTTGCAAACCCTGATGAAACATGGACAGGAGGGGCATCTCCAATGGGGACATTCTTCCCCTTTCTTTGCCCCTGTCTTGCTGCCTTTGATTGAGCCATGAATACTGTAAAAAATAAACAAAAATAACCAAATATATAAAACATATGCACATGCAAACATTAACAACAAACTAAATGCAAAATATAGAGGGACAATGCACTTACCAGATGCTCGAATCTCTTCGAAAGAACTCCCTTTCTCCTTGCTCACACTAGCTCCTTGCTCACCCTAGCTCCTTGCTCACTTCACAAAATGAAATCAGTGAGAAAGAATGACAAAAATCGGCCTTTTATCAAAAAAACAATGCACTTTTTTGGACGGCGTGTCCGGCAGTACCCGATTCACGGGGTATGGCCATATCCGTATAGGGTACGGTCGAGATTCACCCTACCTTGTACGGATACGGCCATACCCCGTTGTTAAAATTGGACAACTAGGTCCAACTCCATGTTGTGATGCTCAGATGAAGATACCAATATTTTTATTGGGTTCCTCTTTCGGAGAGGTGTAAGATCGATCTAAAATTGATCTTAATCTGATGAGCAGAGCATTTATTTTGAATTTATTTTTAATAATTTCAAATATGTGCAGGTCGGCCTTAAGGTTTTACACCCCTAGCAAGTGATTGATATAAATAGAGTCAACGTTGGAGGATATTTCACTCATCTCATCCTCACACATCATCTGTCCTCTTCTGATTGGTTCGAGCTCCTTGGAGACAGTTTCAGTTCACACGTGGGAAAGAAGGACGAAGCCGTTGTTGCTGCCATTGCTGCCGTTGTTGTTGTCGTTGCTGCTGTTGTTGCTGGTGTTACTGCCGTTGTTGTTGTCGTTGTTGTCGTTGTTGCTATTGTTGCTGCCGTTGTTGCTGGTGTTGCTGTCGTTGCTGCCGTTGGGGCAGCGTTGACTTTTCTGGGGTTGACTTTGAGTTGACCGTGTGGCTGTTTTGAGGGTTGTTGTGACACATGCTAGGTTGGCTGACCAAGGAGACTTTGCTGGTTGAAGCATCCTGTTGATCGCCGTAACGCACCACCACATTTTTCTGTTTCTGGTTTGTCTTCTATAGATCCATTGGTATGTTCTATCCATAGTTATTAAAACCGGAACCGGTGACCGGATCGGTGGACCTAATGAACCGGGTTTTGAACCGGAACCAGTCTAACCGGTAGCGGTCAGATCTCATTGAACTGGTTTTAAAAAAAATACATTAAATAATTATTTTTTAATAAAAAAAACTATTTTTAAGATTTGCAACCATGATTCCAAGCCAATAGAGACAAAATATGCAAAGTTTGCTCATTTATATACCATGCAAAGGTGAATATATCAAAATGGCACTGAGTGCAATACATATCATCGAAAAATACATAGGCAATGAGGCTCCAAATGGCCCATACAGTCCAAAAACAATGCTACAAGCTATGAGGCCATTGGCCTAATACAAGACTACACATGAATGATGATCAATCATCAAATTCATCACCGCTACTAGACACAGGATCAACATCGGCTGCTACATAGACATCATTTGGATCAGAGTCTGAGTATGCCTCAGCCTCAGGCTCATCTGCAACCTCAGTACCCCTGCCACCAATAACAATAGAAGTGGACCTAATGGAAGCACGAGTTACTCGAGGTGCATGACTAGTGTCGTCCATTGGTTGTTGCCTTTGCTTGATGCAGCTACCAATCCTGGGTCTGCGTCTGATGGTGCCACCAAATCCTGCTACATCAAAATCAAAATCAGCCTCAAACACTGGATCTTCAGTCTCCTCCACCCATTTTGATGTTGGATCAATATCATCCAACACAATGGGATCTAGATCAGGTGTTTTGCTCATCAGTTGGTTCCGCCTCAAGCGAAGGTTGTATTGCACAAACAGAAGATCATTTAACCGTTTCTGTTCCAAACGGTTTCTCTTCTTTGTGTGTATGCGCTAAAAAACAGACCAATTGCGCTCATAACCTGAAGCACTACAAGTTTCGCTGAGGATTCTAATTGCAAACTTTTGCAATTGAGGACATTGGCCGCCAAATGACTCCCACCAATGTGTTGCAAATAAAAAGACATTCATTAGTAACATAGTTCATTTCATTACTTATTTACAAACAATTTAACTTGAAAAGAAAAACAAATTGGAATTGCTTACTTGGTTAATCCACATCTCTTGCCATTTTTGCCAAGTTCTTTCCAAGGGTACCAGCTGCCATACTGAAATGAGTAAGTTGTTTATGTGTTTCCAAAAGGTCTGCACGGTTAGGGACCATGCGCTCCAAGCAATCAATCAATCCAGATCTGACCTCCCCATCCTGCTGATCTCCTAGCCAAGCTCTATAATGATACTTTGGGTTCAAAAAATACGCAGCTGCATGTATAGGACGATGGAGTTGATTGTTCCATCTGTTATCAATGATCTCCCATATCCGGCCATATTTAGCTAACCTGTCCCTGTAAGCTGCCTGTATCTGCTCCTTGGCCTAATCCATAGCCTCATAAATGTATCCCATTGCCATCTTTTCCCCATCCACCATCCTTAGCACCTTAACAAGGGGCTCAGTAATTTTTACCAGCTCTGAAGACCTTTTCCAAAAATTAATGTCAAAGACTTTCTTTTTGGTGTCTTTTCCATCTTGTCTACGAGCCCATCGGGATTCAGTCCAATCATCAGAAGAAAACATTTTCTGCAGGTTTTTCTGTTGAGAATTGAGACATTGCAACGTGAGAAAGTGAGTTGCAAATCTCGTAATGGCAGGCCTAACAAGCTCTTTTCCCCCAGTGTTTTTCCTCATTAGGCTCAATACCCATGAGTGGTTGTAAATGTATTTTGTAATGCACTTGCCATGCTCTACATTGTTTTTTACCCATTCCACTTTGCCTATGTCCTCAAGCATGAGGTCTATGCAATGTGCAGCACATGGAGTCCAAAATATGGTATTATACTTGGATTCAACCATCTTTCTAGCAAGAATATAGTTTGAGGCATTATCTGTGATGACCTGCACAACATTATGCTCTCCCACTTCCTGAATAGTCTCATCCAAAAGCTCAAATAGAAGGGTTGCATCCTTCACCTTATCAGATGCATCAACTGATCTCAAAAACATTGTTCCTCGAGGGCAAGCAACAAGGAAGTTAATGATAGTGCGGTTCTTTCCATCAGTCCATCCATCTGACATGATGGAACAACTTGTTTTGAGCTATGACTCTTTATATTCAGCCAAATACTCATTAATATTACAAATCTCTTGTTGCAAAAGAGCTCCCCTTAAGTCATGTGCAGTAGGGCCTTTGAAGCCCTTTCCTGCAACAAAAACAGAGTCCCACATAGCTTGGTAACAAGGTGAGCGAGCAGCATTGAATGGGATATCTGAATCATACTGCCATCTAGCAATGTATTGATAAGAAGCTTCTTCGCATTGTTTTTTCCAATGTTGATCCAAAGTGGGTTGACGACTTGGAGTTGGCTGGGACATGGAGGCAGTGGCTGTGGGATTAGCAGTGGATGAGAAATAACTCATGAGGTTGGGTTTCTTTGTTGGGTTTGATCTTTTGCCAACAGGAGGAACATAGTGAAAGGGGTTATTGGTGGAAGGGATAGAAGTGGAGTCGTGAATATCATACTCATCATTTTCATACCCACTCTCTCTCTGCATTTCTACTATTTCCCTCTTCCTTGCAATTTCATCTTGGATGGCCTTCTCCCTAGCCTTAGTCTCCTCAAACTTTTCAAGCTTGGCAAGGTATTCTGCCCTAACTGGACCTAACACTGCTTTAGGTGCATCACATGGCGTTACATTGCCTCTTATCCCAGCCAAGTGATGTTTCAATCTAAGAATACCCCCACCTCCAATACATTTTTGACAAAGTTTGCATACCATCTTTCCCTCAACCACATCACAATGGGCCCATGCACTATCCTTGGCTTTTGGAGGCATCTTGACTTGAAATAATTGAAATTTGGAAATAAATCTGCCATTTAAAAAAAAATTGCAGCTAAGATAAATGGACAACTAAGGCTAAATTTACGAAACAAAATGCACATTCAAACATACAAAATTTGATAGCATAGGACTAGAGATTTGAGAGCAATAAAATAGCTAAACACATGAGAAAATAAATACATGAACAACAATGAAATGATGGATTTTTCAAGTGAAAATTCTTACCTGGCAATGCAAACTAGCTTCCTTAGTGTCCTCTTGAAGATGCCTACGCTATTGACAACTCCAAACTATCTCCAAGATAGCTCCAACTCCAACTCCAAGCCTCCAAGATCACTGCTCCAGCAAACACTCAACACTCTCCAAGCTCTCAATCAAACTCACAAACAACAAATGAGTTGGTGTGAGACAAAGGAGAGGCTGCCCCTGCTTATAAAAGATTGGGGAGGGTGTTTTTGGAGGGAAACAACCCTCCCCTTACCTCCACATATGCCCTAAGGCTGTGTTGTTGGCCGCCGGTGGATCCGCACAAGGAAGGGACACGTAACCGGCCAGTTAGGTACGGAACCGGCTGGTTTATGCATTAACTGGCCGGTTCCATACCTAACCGGCCGGTTAGGTCCGGTTAACCGGCCAATTCAGGTGAGACACCCCTCAAAACCGGGTTGCAAGGGCGGTTGTGACCGGAAGCTGATCTGACCGGCTGGTTTGACCGGTTATCGGTTCAAACCGGCCGGTTTTAATAACTATGGTTCTATCAGCATTTTACTTGATTGTTTATGTGATTGCTATGGTGAAAAGTAAAGTTGTATCAAGCATAGAACATCTACATAAATTTACATGGTTTCAGAGCTGAGGTGAAGACAAGCCCTAATTTATAAGAATCACTGAAGAAGAAAATGGGTTCCACTAACTATGGCTTCAAGGAGGATAACAAATTGACTGGAAAGGATGACTTCCATGCTTGGAAGATGATATTGGATCTCAAATTGGAAGACCAAGATGTCATGGACTATGTGCAGGGTAAAATACAAGAACCTCCATCCACTACTACTGCTGATGCCAAAACAAAGTACAAGAACGGGGAGATCAAAGCAAAGCTGATGATCAGGGAATCCATTCATAAAAGTCTGGTGGCCTACATCTCTGAGTTGGGCACATCCAAAGAGATGTATGATAAATTGATTCTCATGTTCAAGGCCAACAATGCGAATTAAGTACTATTCTTCAAAAATCAATTGAAGAATCTGAAGAAAGGCAGGGATGAGTTTGTCCAATCATACTTTCTGAAGGTGACCGAGATCGGGAACAATTTGCTGGCTATTGGGGAGACAATAGCCGATCGAGAGATGGTACTCACCACGCTTGGAGGGCTCCCATCCGAGTGGCATGTGTTCAACACTACCATTCTCAATAATAATGTGATCCCTGACTTTGACGAGGTACTGTCGAGATGCGTTCAAGAAGAGACAAGAATGAAGGAGTATGAAAATGAAGGGAGTGCTGCCTACATTGCTCATTCTAGAAAGAAGAACTTTGGTGGTCCAAAGATCAAAGGAAGAGCAGGGGCACAATGAAAGAAGGGCAAGTGTTACACTTGTCATAGGCCAGGTCACTATGCTGTAGAATGTCCTTTCAAGAAGGATTCTCCCAATGGTGATGACAATCAAAGGAACAACAGGTTCAAGGGAAAGAGGAAGGCTCCCTCCGGCGGAATTGATCAACCATTCAAAAGGTCAAGAAATTCCAGGTATGAGGAATCAAATGTTGTTGATAAAAGAAATGAATTCATTCTTGTATCTTCCCTCTTTGCTGCATCTCCACTCGACACTATGGATGTCTGGTTGATAGATAGTGGTGCCTCAAGGCACATCACTGGCTTCAAGGAAGCACTCTCTGATATGGTTGAGAAGGATAACAATCTGGAAATTATCCTTGGAGATAATGCCACATATCCTGTGAAAGGAACAGGGACTGTGACCCTCCACTTGTCTCAAGGTCAAGTCCTCTGCTTGCAGAATGTACTCTATGTACCTAATTTGAAGAAGAACCTTGTGTCTATATCGGCCATGGAAGACAAAGGTTTCAATGTGGCATTCACTGATGGAAAGGTGCACATGTGGAAGAAGAGCTTCAAGGAAGCTATCTCGTTTGGGTCTAGAATTGATACACTCTACCAGGTTGGAGGAAGTCCACTGGGAGCAATGACATGAGATGCTATCTGACAGACCGATAATGGCACTGAATATGAGACGAATGAGTTCAAGAACTTTTGCAGAAGAGCCAGCATCAAGAGGGAGACCACAATGTTTGTGGGCTACAACGAAACTTCGAAGGCCTATAGATTATATGTGCCTGGTCAAAGGGAAGTGGAGATATGCCACGATGTCACCTTTGACGAAGATACTTCCCTGAGGAAAGTAGTCAATCTTCCGAGATCTGAGGAAGATCATGAAGCAAG
The DNA here is from genome assembly GCA_034641835.2 of Pinus albicaulis. Taxonomy (NCBI): domain Eukaryota; kingdom Viridiplantae; phylum Streptophyta; class Pinopsida; order Pinales; family Pinaceae; genus Pinus; species Pinus albicaulis. The sequence goes on from CM076574.1 coordinate 1,076,091,225, forward strand.
GCCTGGAAATCAAGAAGAACCGAAGGATGAAACAATGCCTGATGTTGAAGGATCGATGGACTCGATTGATCCACCTCCTTCACTGGGAAAGAGACCATCATGGCTCAGGGACACTCTCAAGGATGCTGAGGGACATGTAGCCCAAAAAAAAAGGGGGACATTCTGTGAAAGCAAGAAGTCGAGTAGATACCAAGGGTATCTAGCAGCCATGAGTACTATTGTACAATCCGAGCCTGGATCCTTTGAAGAAGTCGTAAAGCATCAAGTCTGGAAGGATGCTATGCACGAAGAGTATGAGTCCATTATGAAGAATGATGTCTGGGATGTGGTTCCAAGACCGAAGGACAAAGCAGTTGTCACCTCGAAATGGCTCTACAAGATCAAGCATGGATCTGATGATAGTGCTGAAAAATTCAAGGCAAGATTCGTTGCCCGTGGCTTCTCTCAAAAGGAAGGCATAGATTATGATGACATATTTGCACCTGTGGCCCGATACACCACCATTCGATCTATTATAGCCCTTGCTGCTACGCAAGGATGGAGTCTTCATCAGATGGATGTGAAGAGCGTATTTCTGCATGGTGCGATAATGGAAGAGGTATATGTGGAGCAACCTCTGGGGTTCGAAGTCTAGGATCGGGACACCCTTGTCTGCAGGTTGAAGAAAGCCCTCTACGGGTTGAAGGAAGCACCCAGATCTTGGTACGAGAGAATAGATAGCTACTTGATGAAGCTGGGCTTCACTCGAAGTAACGCTGATCCGAACCTTTACTTCTAGGTTGTCAAACGGAAGCCTCTCATTCTGGTGTTGTATGTGGATGACCTCTTCCGAACAGATGCTGACCCTCTCATTCATCAGTGCAAGAGGGAGCTCGCTGCTGAGTTCGAGATGAAGGACCTAGGACTGATGCACTATTTCCTAGCCTTGGAGGTCTGGCAGAGACCTGGCAAGATTTTCCTTTCTCAAGGAAAATACATTATGAAGCTTCTGGAAAGATTTAGTATGGTGGACTGTAAGTCCGGGTTGACACCAGTGGAGCTCAACTTTAAGAAGTTGAGTGGCAGCGCTGCTGGGCCCGTGCTGGAAAATCCTACTGAGTATCTTCAACTCGTAGGGGCCCTGATGTTCTTAGTGAACACCCGTACGGACGTATGTTGTGCAATGAACACTTTGAGTCAACACATGGTTGATCATAACATTCACTGGGTTGGTGCCAAGAAACTCTTGAGATATCTCTGGGGCACGATAGACCATGGGCTAAGATACACTGCCGGGAGCATGACACTCCTTGGATATATTGATGCTGATTGGGCTGGCAGTGTGGTGGAACGCAAGGGAACATCTGGATGCTGCTTCGCACGTAGATCTTCTTCGGGCAGGAAACGAAAGTTGGTAGCCTTGAGCACCACTGAGGCCAAATACATTGCAGCATGTATGGCCTGTTGTGAAGTCACTTGGTTGCGAAAGCTCTTCAGTGAGCAGTTCGGGCATGTGCTAGATGCCACCGTTATCCTTTGTGATAACCTGAGGGGGATTCGTTTGTCATAGAATCCCGTGTTCCACGAACGATCCAAGCATGTTGATGGTTGGTACCACTTTATCTGAGATATGGTACAGCGAGGCACCATAAGGCTCGATCATATAGGAACTGATGAGCAGGTCGCAGATATTCTCACAATGCCCTTGGGGAAGCTCATGTTCCTAACCTTACGTGAGATTCTTGGAATCGCGGAACGACCCTATTCTGAGGGTCCTGTTGGATGATGAACTCTGGGAGCTCTAGGGGGGCCTTGGGGATAGTTCCTCGGAGCTATAAGCACTCACGGGGCTAGGCTTACCGAACCTTGTGGTGCTTATGCCCCACCTTTATGATATTTGAGTAGGTTCACCTCTCATGATTTGTGCCCCGTATGCATCCTACCCACTGAGTTCCGGACTCATGGGAAGTATCTCTCATTTGGCCAATGAGGTGGGAAAAGCTAGAGACTAGTAGCAAATACTGATGGACGCATCAGAGATTGCCATACTCTCTATCTAGGATGGCACGTGTCCAACCACTTGATCTGGGATCAAGTCTAGTGAGGTTTCGGACCTCCTACTGACTTCGGGTCAGATGAACCAACTTCGGGTTGGTATGTGACTCTTTGAGTCCATGTGAGGTTTCGGACCTCCATCTGACTTCGGGTCAGTGAGACTAACTTCGGGTTAGTATATATGACTCTCTTGAGTCCAAGTGAGGTTTCGGACCTCCTACTGACTTCGGGTCAGATAAACCAACTTCGAGTTGGTATGAGACTCTTTGTGAGTCCTATAGAGGTTTCGGACCTCTCGGCTGAATCTGTCAGCCGAGAATGATGTCTTTGTGACTGACACATTATTGTTCTGAAATAAAGAGGCCAGCAAAACAAGTTACGGCGGTATGACGCACAATGTTTGATTGCACAGGTGGATGGAGTTCTCCCTAGTTGAGAGGGAGTGTTAAAATTGGACAACTAGGTCCAAACTCCATGTTGTGATGCTCAGATGAAGATACCAATATTTTTCTTGGGTTCCTCTTTCGGAGAGGTGTAAGATCGATCTAAAATTGATCTTAATCCGATGAGCAGAACATTTATTTTGAATTTATTTTTAATAATTTCAAATATGTGCAGGTCGGCCTTAAGGTTTTACACCCCCAACAAATGTGTCACACATCTCAGTGATTGATATAAATAGAGTCAACGTTTGAGGACATTTCACTCATCTCATCCTCACACATCATCTCTCCTCTTCTGATTGGTTCGAGCTCCTTGGAGGCAGTTTCAGTTCACACGTGGGAAAGAAGGACGAAGCCGTTGTTGCTGCTGTTGTTGCTGCCGTTGTTGCTGCCGTTGCTGTTGTCGTTGCTGCCGTTGTTGCTGTTGTTGCTATCGTTGTTGTTGGTGTTGCTGCCGTTGTTGCTGGTGTTGCTGCCATTGTCGCTGTTGTTGCTGTCGTTGTTGCTGGTGTTGCTGCCGTTTCTGCCGTTGGGGCAGTGTTGACTTTTCTGGGGTTGACTTTGAGTTGACTGTGTGGCTGTTTTGAGGGTTGTTGTGACACATGCTGGGTTGGCTGACCAAGGAGACTTTGTTGGTTGAAGCATCCTGTTGACCGCCGTAACGCACCACCACATTTTTCTATTTCTGGTTTGTTTTCTATAGATCCAATGGTATATTCTATCAGCATTTTACTTGATTGTTTATGTGATTGCTATGGTGAAAAGTAAAGTTGCATCAAGCATAGAACATCTACATAAATTTACACCCGTGAATCGGGTACGAATTCGGTCGAATCGTATCTGATTCGTCGGATTCGGGATTCGGAGCCCCTGGGGAACGAATCCGGTTTCTTAGATCTTGACCGTACCTTGTACGGATACGACCGTACCTCGTGAATCGGGTACGAATCTGGTCGAATTGTATCTGATTCGCCGGATTCGTTATTCGGAGCCCTTGGGGGACGAATCCGGTTTCTTAGATTTTAAAGTCATATTTGCTACTTCAAGAGCATTTTCTAGACTAGGCAAGAATGGGCGTTCGCTCCCATTTCTTGGGCTAGTGTCTTTGTATATTAATTTATACTTTAGATCTTGTTTATTTCGATCTAATGTTTGATTTTATTTTGCAGCCCATAAGTTGAGCCTGAACAACGAGGAGCTTGAGGAAAAGATGGCGAAAACTTATTGATCCTCCTTGCATGCAAAGCCTTACATTACCTCAAAATCAAAATTTTAGGGATGTCGTGAGCACCTTTAGGACAGCAGCAACATGATCTTTGCCGTGGGCCTTGGAGCCTTGTAAAATTTATGTTTTGAAGGTTTTCCCCATGAGTTTTTGTTGTTATCTTTGAGGAGAAGATCTAGCTTTTTCCAAGCTCTATCTTCCTAAAAAGATCTCCTTTTGGGCAGCCTTCTTAGAGTCTATTTTCTTCATTTGTAATCGCTAATAAAATAACCTTTTTGCTTGAGGGAGTTTGGGATATTTTTCCCATGGTATCCCCCTTCCTTGGTTGAAAAGGAAGGAACTTCTTGGGTGGATTGACTCATTTTCTGATTTTCATTTCATGCATGCTAAAGAATTAATGACTAATGCACTCTACATCCATCTCACTAAATTTTGGGTTTAATTAAACTTGCATGAGCTCCAAAGGCTACAAACTTGAGCAAATCTCTTTTCATGTGTGAGCAATTCACATGGTTGGCAAGTTTCCATTAAGTTAATGTTTATGTTTCACTATTTAGTCCATGCATGTTATACATTTTGAGGAACCATTGAAGCACCTTTTAATGAGAACTTGTTTCATTCCACTTGCCATTTAATGCTACAACACACATAAGTCTATTTTTTTCTCAAAGTTTGGTTCATTATTGCAACTAAGCGTTATCTCATCTTTTGTGGAACATTGCATGTATCATTTAATTGAGATTAATCAACATCGATTTCATACAAACACTCATTAAAACTTTATCACCAACAAAAGTTGGTTGTATAGACCTCTAGGGACCCTCTACTCCCCTATTGACTCCTCATTGTGAGATCCACATAATTTGGATGTGGGTGAGGTTTGTGGATTGAAGAGTTGATTTGAAATATTTGTTGTAGAGATAGTTTAACTAAAATTAACCAAGAGCACTCTTCATCACATTTCTTTTGATGGTTGTTGATCTCATGCAAGTATTGTGATGCTTACTTTCTATATTCAGAAAGTTCAATTTCATATTTAGTATCTAGTTTTTAGTTGTTTCTAACTATGACAAAATATGCTTTAATGTTGTGATTTGGTTATCCCATAATCAATTTTATTTTTCAAATATCTTGTGCTAACATCTTTTGTTTCCATTTCAGGATTATTGTGTTCTCATCTCTTTTGAGCATTATTTTTACTTTTGAGCACGTTATTTGTAAAGGCACTGGTCATTATTATTTTAAAGTTGTTCATAAATGCTCATGAATCTTTAAAAAGTAAATTCAGTTTCACTGTAACAACTCTCCTAGAAAACTCACATCTTTAACTTAGTTTTTCTTTAGGGACCATCCTCGATAGCTAACCTAGGAGATAGCTTAAACAAAGAGAGTCAGGAATTGGTGACATCCCCTTCTCTGAATTCGTTGCCACCAACCACACCTTGTGGGGTTAAAGGCTTTTCTCACTAACTAGTAGGTAGGTGTAGGCGACAAGGCGACAACACTTTTGGCACTGTTGCCGAGGACAAGTCTTCCTGTGCCTGGGAAAACGACTTTAAGTTTTGGCATATTCGAATTTTAGATTTAGATTCTTGCTCAAGTGGCGACTCCACTCAATTCTAATTTTGCAAGAGTCTTTAGTAGGAGAAATTCAAGTGGTCTAGTTAGCCCCTTTCCTGATCCTGAAAGGGTTTTTAGAGAGGTTAAATAGACTTTCTCATAGTAGAGCTCTTGCTAGTCTTGGGCAAGAGGCAATTTCTGAGATTCATTTGCTGTTTCAAGAACAAGTTGAGCCTAACATCATGAATCATCTTTTTGCTCCTTGTAACTTTACTAACATTAATGGCTATCCTCACAATATCCCTGACAAGGCTATTGAAAGGTTGCCTTCTTTTCAAGGTAACAATGCCTTTAGTGCTACATCACATCTGAAGAACTTTAATGTCTGCATCTTTAAGTGGTGTAATGTTGCTAGCTATGAGGATGTAAAGATGAGGGTTTTTTTTCTCTCTTTAGAAGAGGATGCCCTTGATTGGTTCACTGAGCAACCTGCAAACTCGTATGATTCTTTGCAAACAATTGTTAATGATTTCCTGGGAAAGTATGGAGAGAGAAGAGAGAATAGTCATCTTATCAGTGCCATCAACACCATAAAGAAGAATGAGAATGAAACCATCGAGGAATTTAACAGAAGATTCAATGAATTGGTTAAAAGCATGCCTGCAACTGTTAAACCTCAGGATGAATTTCTCTTATGCTCATATTTAGATGCTTTTTGTGTGGATACCACTTGTGAGTTGAGGAGGAAGGAACCTACAAATTTGGGTATAGCTTAAACGAAAGCCTTGAAAATGGAGTGGGCTAGAAAGCAATCAGGAAAATCTGAGATTCCTAGTTACACTAGAGGGAAGGGAAAGGAGAAGGCTACCCATGATCCTATTAAGGAGTTAACCTAACTTATCAAGACTATGTAAGCGAATCACACGAATCAAATGAATGCTATCCAAAATCGGTTGGTGGCCATGGAAAGGAATCAAGCAGGGAGATTCCCGAATCGAGGAAATGATAGATGGCAGATGAGGGGTACCCCTAATGAACATAGGCCACCAAATCCACTTGAGTCTACTAACTTAGTTGATGATTCAATGCCTTATCATAGACCATGTGATGAACTCACTTGCCCTTATGCAAAAAGGATCTTAGATGGATAAATGGCTAAAACAAGTGAACAAATCAACGTAGTTGGAAAAGAGCATCATTTGTCCTTGGAAAATTGGATGGGAGTTATGGAAAATAGCCAAAAGATAAGTTAGAAGTCTCCATCCTCCTATAGTGTGAATAATTTTGAAGAATTGGATAGGATCACTGAGTTGTATGGAGAGAAGCCTTCATCAAATCAGATTTTAGAGATAGCCAAAGATAAAGAAAGGGCAAGAAGCAAGGGAAGAAATCAAAATGCCCATAAAACTTTCACTCCACCTACATCTAAGTTAAATATTGATTTGGGAGGATGGATAAATAATGCAAAGATTTTGGTACCTGTGACTGAAATCATGAAGATTCCCTCCCAAAGATATAAGTTGTTGAAAGCCATTGATACTGCTAATGGAAAAGAAATGTCGATTTTTTATAAAGATAGATATGAGGATGCCCCTATCACTTTGCAAAGTAGTGATATGTGTAGAGATAATAGAGACCATCAACCATTTTTCATCACTATGTTGGTCAATGGAATGCTTTTGCACGATTGTATGTTTGATTCTGGGGCATCATCGTGTGTCATGACTAAGAAAGTCATGAATCAGTTAAACCTGAGGGTTTCTAGACCTTACCACAACATTTGTGCTATGGATTCGAAAATTATTGAAGGTTTTGGTTGGATAAAGGATTTTCAAGTCCACTTGGCAGTTCATCCTGATATTATGATCACCATGGATATTGTGGTGATTGATGTGCCTGATGCATGGAGGATGTTATTTTCTAGAAAGCAGGGTGCTGATATAGGGGTTAGTTTGCAAATGGATTTAAGTTATGCTACCATCCCTAATAGTGAGGGCATCATGGTTAGGTTGGATAGGGAATTGGAGAGAAAGTTTCACGTGGAAAATCCCAAGGAGCCTCATAATGAAATTGTGTATGAATCTGATGACTTGGGCAACTATGCTATCTTGGCTAATTCTATTGCTCCTTTGGAGAAGGAGGTGGAAAGTAAGAAGGATTGGGTGTGGCATATGAATTTTGATGGTGCCCATTCGAGGTTTGGTAAGGGTGCCAGAATTGTCCTCACCTCCCCCCTTGGTCATATTTTCAAGTTTTCCGTTAGGTTGGAATTTGATGCAACTAACAATGTAGCGGAGTATGAAGCTTTATTGTTAGGTCTAGACTTGGCAAACGACTTGAACATTAAGATCCTTAGCATCAAGGGGGATTCTGATCTAGTCATTCTTCAAACAAAGAATCAATTTGCATGTAAGAATGATAGATTAAAGAAGTATCGAAATGTTGTTTGGGATAACATGGAATATTTTGACGCATTAGATCTTCAAGCAATTCCGATAGAAGGAAATAAACAAGCTGATGAGTTGGCTATTGCTGCATCTACCTTAAAACTTGGAGAGAACTTGATGGATGATAAGATCAAGATGGAAGTTATTTTTAGACCATCGGTTCCTGATAATGTTGAGCGTTGGCAAATCTTTAATGAAGAAAGCCAAGTGATTCGTTTTTTAAATAATATAGAAGAATTCTCTGATTTCAAGGTTGGCTACAAGGAAAAAGGTTGTGATTATGAGGAGTGTAATGTTGTGTCGAATCCCACTCCTAGGGATCGTATAGCCATGGAACAGATGTTTGATAGACATGATGCTGTAAAGAGAAAAGAGGATAAGAATATTGACCTAGGGGAATTTATTGAAGTAAACATTGGTACCCCTCATGACCCAAAGATTATCAAAATAGGGAAGGGCACCACCGAGGAAGAAAGGAAAAATTTAATAAATTTACTTCAAGAATATAGGGATATTTTGGCCTTTTCATATGAGGAGTTAAAAGGTTATAGGGAGTATGTTATGGAATATCCCTCTTAAGGATGAAAATGCCAAACCCTTTAGGCAAAAACTTAGGAAAATAAATCCTAAGTTAGCTCCCGTGGTGCAAAAGGAGTTGCAAAAGATGCTTCAGGCTGGAATTATAGCTCACACTAGGCATTCCACATGGTGCTCAAACTTGGCTATTGTGAGAAAGAAGAATGGATCAATCAGGTTATGTGTAGATTTTCGAAATCTTAATTTATCTTGTAAAAAGGATAATTACCCTTTACCCAATATGGAAACATTGTTGCAAAGGGTAACAGGATCTGGAATGATGTCTTTATTAGATGGATTTTCAGGATATAACCAGGTCATGGTGAAGAAGGAAGACAGGCATAAGACAACGTTCACCACACCCTGGGGTACTTTTGAATATTTAAGGATGCCTTTTGGATTAACATATGCTAGAGAAAATTTTGAAAGGGCTATGGACTATGCCTTTAAGGGTCTAATTGGGAAATTCATTGAGATTTATCAAGATGACTTAAGTTTTAACTGTCTTTTCTAAAAATGGAATTTCTCATATCAGCCATTTAAGGCGGATATTTGACAGGTGCAGAGAGCATGGGATATCTTTAAATCCCGCTAAATCTATTTTTGGAGTGATTGAAGGGAAGTTGCTTGGTCACATCATTTCGAAGGATGGGATTAAGATTGACCCTGAGAGAGTTGAGGCAATTCAAAATATTCCTTTGCCTCACAATATCAAAACCCTTCAATCCTTCTTAGGGAAGATCAATTTCCTTAGGAGGCTCATTCCAAATTATGCTGAAATTGCTAAACCCATTCAAACCATTTTAAAGAAAGATGTTAAGTTTGTCTGGGGAAAAGAAGGAAGAATAGGTTTCCAGGAAATTAAGGATTCTATTGGTAAGGCACCTGTTCTAGTAAGCCCTGATTATTTGAAGGAATTTTTTATTTTCTCTTTTGCATTTGAAGATACTATTGCTGGAGTGCTGCTGCAAAAGAACAATGAAGGGTATGAGCAACCTATTGCCTTCATGAGTAGATCCCTTCAAGGTTCTGAGTTGAAGTATATCACATTGGAAAAGCAGGCTTATGCCTTAGTCAAGCCCCTTAAAGCAATTTAGATTTTATGTGGGGTATTCAAGAATAATCGCGTATGTTCCTCACTTTGCGGTAAAAGATATTTTAACTCAGGCTGATTGCTTAGGAACTCGAGCTAGGTGGGTCTCTAAAATTCAAGAGTACGATTTAGATATTAGACCTACCAAGCTGGTAAAAGGCCAAGAAATGGCCAAGATCTTGACTGAGAGGAATGAAAAAGTGTTAGGAATGATTTTTCAAAATGATTTGGAATTAACTTTCATCAGAACTTCAAAGATTGAGTCAACTAGAATGGTATAAAGACATTATTTATTACTTGCAAAATTCATCATGTTCTAGCCATTTAGTTGGCCATAAAAGAAGAGCGTTAAGGCTTAGAGCAACTAAGTATTGCATTGTGAAGGATGGTCTGGGTTGGAGAAATCTGGAGGGGTTAATACTTAGATGTGTTGATGAAGTTGAGGCCAAAAAGCTTCTACTTGAGTTTCATTCAAGATTTTGTGGAGGACATTACGCCGCTAAGACTACTACCCATAAAATCTTGAGAGCTATTTATTTTCAACCTTCTATTTTTGTCGATGTGCACAAGTATGTTAGAGGTTGCCAAGCTTGTCAACTTTTCACTGGGAAGCAAAAGTTAGCTTCTTTGCCTCTTCAGCCTGTGGTCATGGAAGCTCCCTTACAACATTGGAGGCTTGACTTTATAGGGAAATTTAATGAAAATTCTAGTAATGGATACTCATGGATTTTAACTGCCACTAACTATTTTACTAAATGGGTAGAAGCTATCCTTACAAGACACGTCACCGACAAAGTAGTGATGGACTTTCTTGAAGATAGGATTATCACTCGTTTTGGTGTCCCTGCTAAAATTGCAATGGATAATGCCAAGGCTTTTAGCTCTGCTGAATTCTCATCATTCTTCTTTAAGCCGAGTCTAGCAATAAAAATTTGATAACCATAATCAAGAAGATAGTAGGGGATAATAAGAGAGCATGGGATAGCAAAATTAAGTATGCTTTGTGGGTTGATAGGATTGCAAAGAAAAGTTCTACTGGAAAGAGTCCTTTTGAACTAGTTTATGGCTTGGACGTTACCCTTCCCATGCATTTGAGGCTTCCAACTTACCAATTGCTATAGAGTTTTACATCTGATAAAGATGTTGTGCAACATAGGATTGATCAAATTGTAGAATTGGATGAAACTAGGAGAAGAGCCTTTGAAAATTGTTGTAAAAATCAATCTAAGGTAAAAATAAATTTTGACAAATCAACTAGGAAAAGAGGTTCTTCTAACGGTGATATGGTTTTACTTTGGGATTGCAGGAATGAAAAGCCAGGTAATCATGGTAAGTTTGACAGTTTATGGCTTGGACCGTATATCATCAGAGAAGCAGCGGGACACAATTCCTACCATTTGAGCACCTTGGACAGAGAATCACTAGAGTTACCTGTGAATGGCCAACTGCTCAAGATGTTCCACAAAGAACACATTTGATGCCATAGGGCATCCTTTTGTATCATATTTCTAACCTTATCCCTTGTCAATTTTGTTTAAATAGATTTATTTCATGAATAAATTGATATTTTATGCTCTTAGAATAAAATTTCCATTCCTGTACTTGATTTTATTCGATGATATTTTGAATGTATACTGCTAATATATATCTTTGGTTGGTGGATGTAGATTCGAGGTCCTTGCACACTATCACTTCATATATAGCATGCATCCCCATATGGAGCCAAATGTTTACCACTGGAGTGGCACCTGATGATAATGAGAAGACTCCATGTCCAAGGATGAACCAGAAGACATACCATTAGCTATCATCAGATATCATCAGTTCAACAAAGTTTTTTAACTCTACTTCTATTTCTCATCATCTTTCTCTTGTACCCAGATTCCACACCCTACGGGGAATTCTAATAAGTGATGCTAGTAATAATGAATTTGAGTTAGTATTGAGTCTGTAACAGGCCTAGGATGTTAGGACTCGATCAACAAGCGAGTACACCTTCGAATGTTTTTTTTACTTGGTTAATTATTCCTTCTTTTTAGTGGCTAATAATTTTCTAGGTTTTCCCACTGATTGCATTGCCCCAAAGCTGGGGTGACGGCTTGAAGGTTGAGCCCCTAACGCATCTTAGTGTCTAGAGTCAATTTATATTACCATACTAGATCACACAAAAAAATTCGTAGAATTTGGTTAGGTCTGGGTAGTAATGTTTTAATTTTTTAGATTTCCCGCAGGTCAAAATTTGCAATAAAAATTGTAATTGGATTGTAATAAGTGTTGTCTAGAGAAGTTGTATAGGGTATGAGTAATCAAAATTACACCTCTCACCCTCAAATTTCTACTGTGACACACTTTGAGGGGTTTATAATGAGTTTTGGACCCTCAAAACCAACGTTTCCTAAGTTTAGTGGAAATTGTGGCATTTAATGAGGCTAGAATTAAATAAAATAGAGAGAAATAAGTTATTTCATGTGACAAAATGACGTGGAAATGAATTGGAAATTATTCTAAGTCAAAGAGTTGAGTCAACGGACATGTGGAGGATGACTGAGCACACTGCATCATTAATTCATCATTTATTTATTTAAAATCGAATTTTCCAGAGATAAAGCGACAGTTACACACAAGGAAAATCAAATTTATTAAAGGAAGTTGAGCATAAAAGGAATATTCTACAGGATCAGTTGACTGAACAGTGAAGACCAAGTGGGGACCTCTTCTCACGAGCTGTCTGGAGTGCGACAACACTCAACACTTCACTCAGAGGATTTACGCTATTTCTTGAGCTTAGACTGCGTAGTCACTCAGAGGAAACACACAGTTCTTAGGGACCTACGCAGAAGATCACTGGGGTCATTTACAGGTATGGTTTTAGTTGGTTCGAGTTTGCAGTGGTGGACTTGGTGTAGCACGATACTTCATTTGGCTTATGGATGAGTTCACTAGATTATATGGGAATTTGATTTCCCTTGGTGTGCACAAAGAAATTCAATTTTGCTCTGGGTGTCTTAGTCTTCTCCATATGGAACTTGGCTTACCTTTACTTGGGATTTGCTCCAAGTCCACTTCTCACATGCATTCATCCTTGGGAATTGCTCCCGAATCTCTATATAAAAAAGTCGTGGGCCATTGTATTGTATCATGTTATGAGCTATTGGGCTTGAGGAAACTCTGTCATTTTTGCATATCAATAAAATCAAGACTTTGGGGCTATTTAGTGGATGTTCTCTTGGCGTTATGAGATGATTTATTTCCATACGATTGCTATTGTGTTTGAATTCGTTTACACGTTTGATCAGTATTAGTTTATATTTGCCATCTAGCTTGGATTGATACATGCAAACTATCTTGCATGCATCATTGATTTAGAGTAGTATTCTAGAAATAAGCTTGCCAAGTTTTTTTCGGAGGAATGTTTGGTTTATCTTATTCATTATGATGCTCTAGTCCTTTTGTAAACTGGTATTTGTTCAAGTGTGTAGGGAAGATCTATTTGTATTGTGTGTAGGAAATCCATCTTGGCGTTGGAGAAGTCTCACATAGACCAACTCACTCCTAGATTCAAAGCGATCCAAGACTCAGCTATTTTCAACCCCAAGTCTTTCATCAAAGACCAAAAGGGAGTTTCTCGTTCTCTAGTTACTTGATCATCTACTTCAAATTTTAAAATATAAAAATTTCCCTTTGTAGAGCGTTTTAAAGCCATATTTGCTACTTCAAGAGCGTTTTCTAGACTAGGCAAGAATGGGGGTTTGCTCCCATTTCTTGGGCTAGTGTCTTTGTATATTAATTTGTACTTCAGATCTTGTTTCTTTCGATCTAACTTTTGATTTTCTTTCGCAGCCCATAAGTTTGAGCGTGAACAACGAGGATCTTGAGGAAAATATGGCGAAAAACTATTGATCCTCCTTGCATGCAAAGCCTTCCATTACGTCAAAATCAAAATTTTAGGGAGGCCGTGAGCACCTTTAGGACAACAGCAACATGATCTTTGCTGTGGGCCTTGGAGCCTTTTAAAATTTATGTTTTGAAGGTTTTCCTCATGAGTTTTTGTTGTCATCTTTGAGGAGGAGATCTAGCTTTTTCCAAACTCTATCTTCGTAAAACGATCTCGTTTTGGGCAGCTTTCTTAGAGGCTCTTTTTCCCATTTGTAATCGCTAATAAAATAACCTTTCTGCTTGAGGGAGCTTGGGATATTTTTCCCATTGTATCCCCCTTCCTTGATTGAAAAGGAAGGAACTTCTTGGGTGGATTGACTCATTTTCTGATTTTCATTTCATGCATGCTAAATAATTAACAACTAATGCACTCTACATCCATCTCACTAAATTTTGGGTTTAATTAAACTTACATGCATGAGCTAAAAACGCTACAAACTTGAGCAAATCTCTTTTCATGTGTGAGAAATTCACATGGTTGTCAAGTTTCCATTAAGTTAATGTTTATGCTTCACTATTTAGTCCATGCATGTCTGACATTGCTGCCCACCAGCTCTGTGCAAACGCTGCATTTGTACTGCTGCTGACACTGCCACTATCAACACTGCATCCGTACTGCAACTCCCTCTCAATTTCAGCGTCTGTGCTGACACTGCCACTGCCAACTGCTACTGCACGACAATATGGTTGCTTACTGCAACTGAAGAACATCCAAAACCGAACAAGTGTTCAACATGATGCATCTCGTACTGAAGATCTGACTTCTGCTAGCCTCTGCACTGCCCATCTGAAGCTGTCGCGCTGCTGCTGACTCTGCGCTATGCCTCACTGCATTGTTGCCAACTTTGCTCTGCGCTGCTTAGATTCTGACGTTGCTAACTACTGCATTTTAACTTCTGCACTCCTCTGCACTAACTGGTACTTGTCCATCTTGCTAGATTTGATTTGGGCTCCCATAGCAAGGTCTTGATTCGAGAGGTGGACTCTTCAAGGATCCCGCCCATGTAGATCTTTGGGTCTACAGCTCCAAGTCACCCCACCTCCCTCCTGGAGATATATGGGCTATCATGGCGAACTCCTCCTCATTGATCCTGGCAGGCGCTCTTGATTTTTGTAGCATCAGAAAGTGTTCCAAGTCTCAAACTTTGCAAGGAGGCTTGGACAACAGTATTCCAAAGAACCCAGAAACCGTTTGTGGAAATTCCACTCGGTTCATGACTTATTAAAATAATTAATTATTTTAATGAAGACCCTAAGTCTAAACTTAGGGAAATGAAATAATTAAAGGGTAGTAATAAGTCAGAGTGCGAATCTTCTAGAAAACAAAGATCAAGTCAAGTTTTAATCTTAGCCATTGATTAAACTTCTAATCTTGGCCGTTGGTTTTCCAACGAGAAGATTATAAAAGAAGGCTCGAGGGTCATTTGAAAAACAAGCCGGGCATACACTCAGTACTCGAAGGAAATCGATTCTGAAGTAAGAGAATTCGATTCCAGTGGGAGAATTGTAGGGCGAAGATTTTGCAGAAGCAGAACGAGGAGGGAGTCAGCAAGTGACTGAGGTCAGGGATAGAGGGGAGCGGTGGGCCACTGGAGGTAGCTCTGGGCTGCAACGCAGAGAATCGACGCAAACCCTACGCAGACTTATGCAGTCCAACATTGGGACTGCGCAGAGAAATATTGATCAGCGATTGTCATTGAAGTCAACGCAAGCAACACCAGGGGCTACCCCAATATTGCATGGGAATTTTGACCTACCAAATTACTATATTCTGGGTCAAGAATGCTTTTGATGGTTTCTACTT
The DNA here is from genome assembly GCA_034641835.2 of Pinus albicaulis. Lineage (NCBI taxonomy): Eukaryota > Viridiplantae > Streptophyta > Pinopsida > Pinales > Pinaceae > Pinus > Pinus albicaulis. Next base: position 1,076,106,343 of record CM076574.1, read on the forward strand.
GTCGAGATGTTTCCGTTGATATATGGCACGCTACGTAATTCTTCACGGTTTGAGAGATATTCATGTTTGAAGTTTGTAACCACAGTTAGTGGGCTAAAACCCCATGGGGTTGTGGCATGGGTCATTGAAAAGTCAATAATTAATAATTTTTAAGCTCCTAAAATCCCTCCCACATTCACTTGTTGAAGCCCCTCTTAACCTAAGCATTTATATAAATTGTGATCCTCATATCCTCCTTATGTAGGGATTTCGCCATTTGAAACAGGTCATCGTGGCATTTGCGCTCTAACATTTTTTATACGAAGGTTCAGAAGCTGAAAGTTTTATGAGACGAAGCCGAAATCCTGAGGAAGCTCATATAAAAATTTCAGATCAAGGTGCGCAATATTTTCGGAGTTATGATTTGTGGAAGTCAGTGTTTTTGCAGGCTCCTGAAATTCATCTCAAAGAAGTGACGTTGGCAAAGTCCTCATAACTCTCTCTTTGAGTATCGGATTGGAATTCTGTAAAAAGTGGCAGATATTGCACGGGCTATAGTTTTCGCTATATCAATTTCAGAGCCTAATGAAGAAACAGTGACATGTGGCACGCCGTACAAGTTCGCTCTACTGAACTAGTCCATAATTAGGCCATTGTGAGAGATTGGGCATAACTCTCTCTTGAAGAATCCAAATTTGGTCAGACCCGTGGCATTGGAAAGAAGACTTATAGGACTACTACAGGGCTAGAAATCACATATTGGGGATTTGAAATAACAGAGATACACCAGATTCAATATCGAGCTCCTAGAAGGCAAGAAAAAACTAGATCATGTGTTGTCAAGGGTTGCAAAGGACCAGACTTTCTATGGCAGCAAAGCAAAGCAAGGTGCAGCAGAAGGTAGCATGACAAGAGCAACAACCAAGGTGCATAACAGCAGCAAGAAGTTCATCATATGAAGTCTTCAAGTGGGCAGCACTGCATACAATCATTGTAAAGGTATCATTGTACTTAGTCATTGTAAATACATTATTGTACAAATTGTACTAGTGTCTATCTGCCAAGGGTTGAAGAGGCAGTGTTGGGAGGTCTAGGATCATCATTAGGTGGTTGTGCCAAAGTTGGGGTTATGGTCTAGTATATCTTATTCTTCTGCATCATTCTATATCATTGTAAAATGGACCATTTTCCCTGGTACGGGAGTCCATTGTTCTTTTATTCTTCTATAGGGTGGTACGGTGGTGCTAGGGTGAGTTGTAGCTCATTGGGTGTTGGGGCATCCATTCAATTGACTACTGAAGAATCTTAGGCATTGGAGCGTCCATCTAGTGGGAGCTAGAGAAGAGTGATTTTCTAGATTCTAGGAAGTTGGAGCTTTATTTTCAATTGGAGTTGAATATTAAAGAATTATTAGAAAATCATTAGGTGGTTTTTGTCCCGGAGTGGATTTCCACCTTAAAAACTGTGTGCATTTGTGTTCCTTTTGTTTACTGCTATCATTGTACAAACACTAATAATAGTTGAAGATTAACTAATGCTCTAATTGAAAGAAATACTGATTCACCCCCCCTCTCAGTATTTCCAACAAGAAACACACAGACAGGCAGAGGAGATAGCATAGGCTGATTAGGATGTCAGAGATTTGTCAGTAGGAGCCAGGAATTCTTTCTCAGGTGTTTCAGATTTTAGCTGCCAGTATTTTTCCTTGTAAAGAAATCATTTGCTAAAGAATTTAATAAAACCCTCATCTGCTGCACGGGTTTTCCCGCATTGGGGTTTTTAGGGGACAATTGTCCAAAAATAATTGTGTACATGTGATTGATTCTTGTGCTTATGTCTATTACTGTTCATTTCGCTGCATATATATTTGTGAATGTTGCAATAGTATTTATTTCGATATTTTCCAGAAGTTTTCTGAAAATAACTAATTGAAATAATAAGTAGGAGGAATAAATCTATCACTGCAACTGTATAGTTTTCAAATTGAAAATTTCATATGGTATTAGAGCTAGAGATGAGTAACAGGAACGAAGAATCGATTAGTGAACAGAAGTCTATCGTTGCAGCAACAACGTAGAAGGATTTAGATCGTTCTCCAGGGAGGGAAAGAAGCATGATAGAACAGATGGATCACGATGTCTCTATTCTGGCAGCCAGACTTGAAGAAGAATTTTCTTGCGTATCAAGCACTGCTTCTTCTAATGTCTGGTATATTGACAGCGGAGCTTCTGCTCACATGACTGGAGTACTGGAATGTTTTCCGACTACCGAGAAGAGTAGATGAGTTTTAAAATAACCATGGGTAATAAAGAAAAATGCACTCCTATTGAGAGAGGTACCGTAGTTTTTCAGACCGAGGCTGGAATTAAGATCCGGGCCACTAATGTACTGCATGTGCTCGGGTTGGGGATGAACTTGCTCTTAGTGTCTCAGCTTCAAAACTGAGGTTTTGATGTCTACTTTATTGGCAATATGGTCTACGTCAAACACCCCAGTTGGAAGAAGAAGACACAGATCGGGGTAGGAAGCAACAAACTTTACAAGTTGCAGCTTGAATCCCAAATGGCACTAGTCGGCAGCGCAGATGAAATGGACCTGAATGAGCTATGGCACAGAAGAATGGGACATTTGCATCATGGGGCGTTAAAAATTCTCCAAAAAAACTGTCACAGGAGTTCCATAACTGAGCACTAAATGAGATCATGTCTGCAAGGGGTGAGTATTGGGAAAATATGCCAAGGCAGCGTATCAGAGAAGCAACAATAGGGCTAAGGGTGTTTTGGACTTGATACACTCGGATATCTATGGACCAATGTCCACTAGAGCTCTTAGTGGTGTCGAGTATTTCGTCACCTTCATTGATGACCATTCCAGGAAAACCTGGATCTACTTTTTGAAGACCAAGGATGAAGTCTTTAGTTGGTTTAAAGAGTTTAAGGCTCTGGTAGAAAATTTGATAGGAAAACAGATCAAGGTGTTGCGGTCAGACAATGGTGGTGAATACATAGATAAGGAATTCACTGGGTTCTGCGCAAGGGTAAGTATCAAAAGAGAGTGGACAACTCCATACAATCCGGAGCAGAATGGTGTGGCAAAAAGGAAAAACAGGACTATTGTCGAAGCAACAAGGGCAATGCTGTATGACCAAAACATGCCCGAATTTCTGTGGGTTGAAGCTTGTAATACAACTGTTTATGTTTAGAACAGCCTCACACTGCATTGGAAAATATCACGCCGGAAAGTGTCTTCATTGGCAGTAAGCCTGAAGTGAGTCACTTTAGGATCTTCGGCAGTATAGCTTACTATTATGTGCCCAGTGAGAAGAGGAAGAAGTTGGAAATGACCGCAAAAAAAGGTTATCTTGTAGGATATAGTGAGAATGCAAAGGAATATCGCATCTACATTACTGAGAGCAGGAAAATCGTAGTGCGGAGGGATGTGAAGTTCATGGAGGAGAAGGCCTTCAGAAGGTCCCGCGAGTTGCCTTCTGTTACACAGTCTAAGGAGGAGCCTTTGGTTCAGCCCCAACAACCAGCGGCTTTAAATTCAGTTGCCTCTCCAAGGCATGGGGATCCAAGGGATGTGTCTCCCGAGGATTTGCAAGAGGGAGAGTCGATAAATCCACCCACCACCAGTGGAAAAATGAGTAGGGAACTACGACAGATTCTGAAAGATGCAGAGGACTTTGTCAGAGTCCTTCGAAATGAGAAGAGACAGCGTAAGCAGCCTGAGAGGTATCAAGCCTTGGTTGCTCAAGTCAGAGAACCTTATAGTTTTCGGGAAGCAGCTCAGCATTAGCTGTGGGTTGATGCAATGGTGGAAGAGTACAACTCCATCATGATGAATGATGTCTAGGAAGTGGTCCCCAGACCTCAGGAGAGATCAGTGGTAGGATCTAGGTGGATCTACAAGGTCAGGTATGCTGCAGATGGAAACATCGAGAAATTTAAAGCCAGGTTTGTGGCTAAGGGGTATGCTCAAAAGGAAGGGGTCGATTATGAAGAAACCTTCACCCCGGTAGCCAGATACACCTCTATCAGATCTGTGATTTCCCTTGCTACGCAGCTGGAATGGGAGATTCACCAAATGGACGTCAAGACGACATTCCTGAACGGGGCGATAGAGGAAGAGGTGTATATAGAACAACCAGAGGGCTTCGAGACACATGACGAGAAGACTCATGTGTGTAGACTGAAGAAAGCATTGTATGGACTAAAGCAAGTGTCTAGAGCCTGGTATGGCCAAATTGACAGCTACTTGCAGAAAATGCGATTCGTCAAGAGTGACGCAGATCCCAATCTCTACTATCTAAGAGTGGGGAGTGAGCCTTTGATATTGGTTTTGTATGTAGATGATCTATTCTTGACAAGATCATCAAGGCTTACCACAGACTACAAGAAGAATTTGGTTGAGGAATTTTACATGAAGGATCTAGGACGGATGCACTATTTTTCTGGGGTTGGAAGTTTGGCAGCAAAATGGGGAGATCTTTCTTGGTCAAGGAATATACACTATAGAGATTTTGAAAATATTTTAGATGCAGGATTGTAGACCCATGACAACTCCAATGATCACCAACTAGAAGAAAATCGACACATCTGAAAATGATGAAGTTGATCCTACGTTATATAGGCAGCTCATAGGATCGCTGATGTATCTGGTAAACACAAGGCCAAACATCTGTTATGCTGTAAATGCCCTCAGTCAGTTCATGGTAGAACCTAAGAGGGTTCACCGGGCAACAACCAAGCATGTTCTCAGGTACCTTGAATGGACAATCGAGCTTGGATTGAAGTACACCCGTAGCAATGATGTCAGTTTGAGTGGTTTCACCGATGCAGATTGGGCTGGGAGTTCAGTAGATCGAAAGAGTACCAGTGGGTATTGTTTCAAGCTAGGGTCAGGAATGACTTCCTAGTGCAGCAGGAAACAAAAGTCCGTAGCACTGAGCTCAGTAGAAGCAGAGTATATGGCAGGCAACACAGCTTCGTGTGAGGCCATATGGCTTCGAAAACTGCTAGTGGACCTACTCAAGGAGAAAATGGAAGCGACCAATACCTTATGTGATAATCAGAGTTGCATCAAGCTCTCTGAAAATCCTATGTTTCATGATCGGTCGACGCATATTGATATCAGGTGTCACTTCATCAGGGACTGTGTACAACGTGGAGCTGTTCAGTTGGAGTACACTCCAACAAGAGATCAGGTGGTAGACATCCTCACAAAAGCTCTGGGGAAGAATAAGTTTGTCTACTTAAGAGAGAAGATGGGGATGATGAAGAATCCATTCCAGTAGCAGGAATGGATAGGATCACAGTATTCAGAGGGAGGTGTAGTACATATGTAGCAGTGATAGTGGTAGTGTCAAAGGCAGCAGTACAAAGGACATTAGCGCAGCAGATGAGGGATAACGTCCATAGATTAGTAGCGCAGAGGGTGCTTCAAAAGTAGAGCAGCATGCAGCAGGCATATTGTTGGAACACCTTCCTCGCTAAGAGGGAGTGTTGATTTTTGTAGCATCAGAAAGTGTTCCAAGTCTCAAACTTTGCAAGGAGGTTTGGACAACAGTATTCCAAAGAACCCAAAAGCCGTTTGTGGAAATTCCACTCGGTTCATAACTTATTAAAATAATTAATTATTTTAATGAAGATCCTAAGTCTAAACTCAGGGAAATTAAATAATTAAACGGTATTAATAAGTCAGAGTGCGAATCTTCTAGAAAACAAAGATCATGTCAAGTTTTAATCTTAGCCATTGATTAAACTTCTAATCTGGGCCGTTGGTTCTCCAACGAGAAAATTATAAAAGAAGGCTTGAAGGTCATTTGGAAAACAAGCTGAGCATACATTCAGTACCTGAAGGAAATCGATTTTGAAGTAAGAGAATTTGATTTTAGTAGGCGAGTTGCAGGGCACAGATTTTGTAGAAGCAGAAGGAGGAAGGAGTTAGCAAGTGACTGAGGTCAGGGACAGAGGGGAGCAATGGGCCACTGGAGGCAGCTCTGGGCTGCAACGCAGAGAACCCACGCAGACCCTACGCAGACTTATGCAACCCAACACTGGGATTGCACAGAGAATCAGGAGATAGAAGAGGTTGATCAGGGTGTTAGAGATTTATCGGAAGGAGCCGAGAATTCTCTCAGGTGTTTCAGATTTTATTTGCTAGTATTTTTTTCCTTGTAAAGAAATCATTTGCTGAAGAATTTAATAAAACCCTCATCTGTAGCACCGGTTTTCCCGCATTGGGTTTTTCCGAGGACAATCGTCCAAAAAGAACTATGTACATGTGATTGATTCTTGTGCTTATGTCCTTTACTATTCATTTCTTTGCATATATATTTGTGAATGTTGCAATAGTATTTATTTCGATATTTGCCAGAAGATTTCTGAAAATAACTTATTGAAATAATAAGTAGGAGGAATAAATCTATCACTGCAACTGTATAGTTTTTAGATTGAAAATTTCACAGGTGCTGCTTGCAGATCTTGTTTCTCGTCTTTGTCTCTCTTTTTGACAGGACACTGTGTGGCGTAATGACCCAGCTCGCCACATCGGAAGCATTTGATCTTGGAAAGGTCCTTCTTCCTCCTGCGCTACCCTTGGTGCCACTTTGATGAAAGGGCCACATTATCCTCCTCCTCTTTTGGCTTCTTCCCACTACTGCTGCTGCCCTCAAAGGTAACACTTGAGTAAGTCCCTCCTCATCTCTTCTTGTTGAAGAGTGGCCCACATTGACTCCCAGTCCGACAAATTCTCTTTGGCTAGGATGCTCTTGACAAAGACCTAATAGCCTTTGGACACTGAGTTGAGGGCCAATCTGACCATCTCTGTGGGCTAAGGAGTTGATCCCATAGCTGCCAGTTGATCTCAGTTCTCCTGAAGTCTAGACAGGAACAAATCAATGCACTCACCTTTCTTCATCTTAATAGTCCGCATCTTCTCCTCCATATACATGTTCCGTTGCTCGGAAGATCCTTGATATAGCTTCTCCAAGGCTTGCCACATTTTTCTAGCTGTTGCTTTGCTAGCTATGTGACACACGACATGATACCTCACTCTGTCGAGGATCTGGCACTTTACCTTAGCGAGATCCTTCTTGTATTCCTTGAAAGGATATACATCTATCGAAACAACCACTGCACCTTCGATGAAAAGTTTGAGATTATGCTCATCCAGCAGGCATTTGATCCTCACCTTCTAGATCACATAGTTGGAGGCTCCCTCCAACCTGTCTTGATCTCTTAACTCGCTTGCTGCCATCTCTGTCGACTAAAAAATTATGTCGAACTAACTCCCTCTCTCTCCTCTACATAGCTCTGGTCGGGCCGACGCACTCCTTGATGGAGATTGTAGATCTGCCGCCCAATACTGCTGCTCAGGTCTCGAAAATTAGAATTCACTGGCTAGGAATTCCTCGAGGAAGAAAATTCCCTCAAAGTGTCTCCAACTACTCTTCCTGACGCTTTTGCACCCACAATCATTGTTGCGCAGAAAACTGCGTCCCTCCGACTGCTGTTCTGTGTTGATCTGTTGTGCTGCTCCCTGCCATAGACAAACTGTGATCTGGAAAATCCTACCTCTCTATTGACCCACTCAGAGAGAGATTTCCTTGTAGCAACTAGCTCTTCTGGCTTGGACTACGCAATTGTTAATTTTGGGCAACTAGGTCCAAACTCCATGTTGCACTGCTCATATGATGATGATTATATTTTTGTTGGATTCCTCTTTCGGACAGGTGCAAGATTGATCTAAAGATCATCTTGTTTGGATGAGCAGAACATATATTTTGATTTTATTTTCCACACATGTGCATGATCGGCCAGATTTGTAATGTAGGCTCACAAGCCCTACAGATGTGTCACACACCCTTATTTTGATGGCTATAAATTGGAGAGAGATGATGTCCATTTCGTCATCAACTCAACTCACCCATCCATCTTGTGATCTGATTGGTTTGTATAGCCTAGGAGAGGCTTCCCTCCTTCACACGTGTGAATCTGAACCTGAAGAAGCTGCTGCAATTTTCCGCTGTTTTTAGGGTTTTTGGACAACATTGACCAGCGTTGACTTCAACTTTTACTGTGTTTATTGGGCAAAAATTCTGATTTTTGGAGGCCGTACTCCTGGGCACAAAAATCGAGGCTGAATGTTGACTTTGACTGAGGCCCCTTTGACTTTTGCGTTGACCAGTTTGGGTTGACTTGCGTTGAATTTGGACCTGTCTTTGAGGTGTGTGTGTGACACTTGTGGAAGGCTGATTTGGCTGTTGGAGAAGTTGGTTTGACCAACTCAAGACTTTGCTGGCTAGGGTATCCTATTGACTGCTGTAACAAACATTTATCATACATTTGCTGGACAAGGAAGAATTACAAATTCTGATATATTATTTGGGTTGTCTTCAGTTGATCTGTTATTATGTTCTATCAACATTTTACTTTCATGTTTATGTGATTGCTAAATTGAATCGGGCCTATAAGAAAGATTGAAGTAAAACTGCATTAAGCATAGAACATACCATGGTTATCTAAATCTAACGACAATCACCTGGGAGATCGATCTGCTGCTTACACAACTCTTTGATCCCAGCTTAACCAACGCTGGATCTACGGATTTGTTCTTCTGTTCCTCCTGCACTCAGCTATACAAGCTTTGATACCATGTGAAAATTCCTTAATATGGAATCCTATTGCAGCAACTGGTGTTACTTCTAACTGATAAATTAATTATTCAATTTATTGCTACGACAAAATGGAATTAAACACACTCAACCTTCACTAAGTAAACTGCGGAAAAATACAAGTGTAGAAACAAAAACTGAACAAGAGTAAATCATAGACAGATCTCACATAATTATTTTTGGACTAATGTCCCCGACAAAACCCAATGCAGGAAAACTGGTGCAGTAGCTGAGGGTTTTATTATTATGCAGTAGTAATTTCTGAATACAATCTTTGGATGCGTCTCCCGACAATCCAGTTATAGAGAATATCATTGACGGTGAGATTAGTGAGGTTACCTTACGTTATCCCAGGAAATCCCGACTGATCTGACCACTGAATGAGCTGCCCTTGATAGCCTCTGCACAGTCCCAGCGTCAACCCCCCTGGGTACAACATCACCCCTTCTGTGGATTGATTTGCTGCCCAGGAACTCCAATTTCTGCCTCCCGGTCTCACACCCAAACTCCCGGCTTCTGGAATCGATTCCTTCAACAAATTTCTGGTTTCCTCTTGGCCTCTGCGTAACCTTTGCATAGCCCTGCGTGGCTTTGCATCGGCCTCTCTGGCTCTGTGCTGGCTCTACTAGATCTCTCTCTGGTTTCTTTGCTGGTTATTCTCCGAATGAGAAAGATTTCTCTTCGGATATTATTCCTGCCCCTCTCTGCAAAGAATCTCTTGATCGATATTTCCTCTGAGCACTACTCACCTCAAAAATTCGATATTTCGATCCTTACTGTGTTTTTCCAAATGGCCCTTCAAGCCCTTATAATCTTCTCGTTGAAACTTCAACGACTGAGATTAAATATCTAATTAATCGCGAAGATTAACTTTTGACTTGATCTGCCTTTTCTAGAACATTCACACCCATATTCTATTAATTCACTTGAATTATTTTATTTTCATAAGTTTAGACTTAGGGTCCTTTTAAAATAATTAATTCTTTTAATAAAATACAATCCGGGTGGAATTTCCCAAAACGGTTTCTGGGTTCTCTGGAATACATGTGTCTAAGCCTCCCTATAAATTTTGAGACTTAGAGCACATCTGATGCTACCACAAATCAACACACTGCTGTCAACTCTGCTTTGTGTTGCTCAGTTCCTAACGCTGCTAACCACTGCATCTGTCCCTCTATCATCTTACTGCAACATCTATCACTGGTCCATCCTGCTACTGCTGCTATGGGTTCCCGTAGCAAGGTGATGATCCAAGAGGTGGGCTCCTCAAGGATCCTTCCCATCCTATAGCTCTCTCTAAGGCTACAAAACCATATCACCCATATGGGAAATCGTGGTAAACTCCTCCAATCTGGAGGATAACCTATCGATCTTTGTGGTAGCAGCTTGCTGATCCTGTTCCTTCTCCTTGCCCTTCTTCTTGAGAGGACACTGAGAACTGAAGTGGCCCATCTCACCACATTTGAAACACTGGATCTTCGAAATATCCTTCTTTAGTCTATGTTACTCCTGTTGCCCCTTCTATGCAAGGGCTGCATTTTCCTCTTCCTTCACATCAGTTTTCTGCCCGCTGCTATTGCTGCCTTCTAGGTTGCTCTTCACTATGTCACGCCTCATCTCTTCTTGTTGGAGATCAGCCCACATACTCTCCCATTTTGGCAATTTTCTCTGCCCAGAAAGCTCTGGACGAAAAATTTCCATTCTTCTGAGATGCTGTTCAGGGCTAATCTCACAAAATCCGTAGCCTGAGGCATTGACCCTACAGCTGCCAGCTGATCCTAGACATCCTGAAGCCTCGTAAGGAAGGGGTCTATGCATTCCCCTTCTGGATCCTCGTGCATCTCATCTTCCCTTCGAGTACATCTCTCGTTGCTCGGAAGATCCCTGATATAACGTGGCCAATGCATCCCACATTTCTTTGGTTGTGCCTTTGCCTGCTATGTGAGATACAACGTGATCTCTCACTCTGTCAAGGATCAACCTCTTGGCCTCCTCTCTCCCCTGCGTAGCTCCTAACTGGCTCTATGCACTCCCTACTGGAGTAAGTAGATTTGCTCCCAGCTACTGCTGTTTTGCAATGAGAAATCGAACTCCTTGGCTAGGAATTCTCTGAGGAAGAAATTCCATTAGTATCTGCTCTTCGTTCCTTTTCTGACGCTTTTCTGTCCCAAAAACTGCTACAGAAAACTGCATCCCAGCTGAAGATCTGCTCAACGCTGAAGTTACTGCGCTGCTCCCTCTTCCTCTGAAAATCTCGATCTGGAAAATCTTCTTCTCTGTCGACTCACTCAGAGAAATAATTTTCCACGAAAATTTTCCCTCCAGGCTATAGATTGCGCAACCCTTCTGGGGGTTTTGATCTGCTGCCTACCCAATTTTTTCGAAATCCCTCTTCTACTCTGTGCTGGGCTCTTCCTACTTCACCTGTGCTTTGATCCCATGTGAAAATTCCTCCATCGGAATCCCTATTGCAACAACTGATAATATTTCTTCTACTAGTTAATTTTGAATCAAGTTATTTACGGTGTTACACAGTAAACATCGAAATTAATTCTACTGCAGCCGTCACAACATAAAAGTACTGCGGAAACAAAATACTGAGCAAGAAATAAATAAACACACACACTGAACACCATTGTTTTTGGAAAATGTCCTCGGAAAATCCCAATGTGGGAAAAATGGTGTAGCAACTGAGGGTTTTAATTATTATGAAGTAGTTTCTGAATACAAATCTTTGGATGCCCAAACTGGCGATCCGATACAGAGAATAAATTGGCAAAGAGATGGTGAGAAATTATCTCACACTGTCATTGGTGATCCGACACTGATCCAGCCTCTGAATGGCTAGCCCCACGCCGCCTTTGTGTAGTAACTGCGTTGGCTCTTCGTCACAAACTCTAGGGACTGCGTGATCCCTCTAACTGATCGATTTGCCATCTGGAAACTCAGATCTCCGGCCCTTCGATTTCACACCTTGGCTCCCTGCACTAGATCTGGACTGCTCCTCAACAGAATTGTGGATCAACTCAGAGGCTCTGTGCTGCCTCAAAGTAGCTCTGCGTTGCCTTTGTTGTGGCACTGCGTAGCCTCCTTGAACCTCTCGATGTCTCCTTTGCGATGTATTCACCGGATCAGGAAAACTTCTTCCAACAAACTATCCCTACCCGTCACTGCAAGAAATCTCTTTATCTCTCTTCGGTAACTGTTGCACTACTCTCTTGAGAATTCTATCTCTAGATCTCTCACTCGATGTGTTTTTCAAATGCCCATCGAGCTCCTTCTTATAATCTCTCGTTGACATATCGACGACCAAGATTAAAACATAATCAAAGGCTAAGATTAACTGGGATTAAGTGGGAGTTGATCTGTGTCTTTATCTAGAAGATTCATGCCCGATCTAATTAATACACTTTAATTAATCACATTTCCTACGTTTCGACTTAGGATACATTAAAAATGATTAATTATTTTAATTAAATCCTTTTCGGGTGGAATTTCCCAAAATGCTTTCTGGGTATTGTGGAATGCATGTGTCTTAGCCTCTCTGCAAAATCTTGAGGCTAGAGCACATCCGATGCTACAAAAATCAACACTTTAATATTCTATAGACAACCATGGGCTTTTCTTTATTCAATTAGGCTTTCATATGCTTTCATTTTCATATAGACCTTTTGATAATGGCCTTTGAGAAGCCAAGTATGGAGAGGGACATCTTTTTCATGATTGGAATGGAGGTGAAGGGAATAAGGTGGAGGGTGTTATGTATGGAAGGGATATGGAGCACTACCTTAGCTAATCACCTTAAAGCACAACCAGACAACGAGAGATGACACACTACTAAGCTAGCTATGTTCTACTACAACATGACTAGACAAATAAATAAATTGGAGGATTATGGAGTGTTGTTATATCCTACTATGGTCAACACCACTGTTACAACCGACTGGAATTTATAACACCATCCAATTACACATATGTAAATCATATAATATTTATAGGGACATCATTGCATTTGCCATCTGATAGGTGAGTAAGTAATCTAATACATCATGGTTGGGCTAGCTAAGAAATTGAATGATAACTTTAATGAGTTACTTAGATGAGTGAAGATCAAATTTGAGCAAAGAGCTCCTATAGGTAGCAACAACACCCACATAAGAGTGTGTCTCTAAGGGTGTTACCCTGAAGGGGAAACATGTTGATTTGTGGTAGCATCAGATGTGCTCTAAGTCTCAAACTTTATGGAGAGGCTTAAACACATGCATTACAAAAAACCCATAAATTGTTTTGGGAAATTCCGCCCATACACAAATTTATAAGAAAATTTAATTATTTTTAATCAGGACCTTAAGTCTAACTTAGGAAATTAAAATAATTAATGAGTATTAATGTAAACTATGGGTGAAACTTCTAGAAAAAGCAAATCAAGTCTAATATAATCTTAGCCGTTGATTGGAGATCTAGTCTCGGTCGTTGAAGTCTCAACAAGAAGACTATAAAGGCAGGCTTGAGGGTCATTTGTAAGATACACTGAAAGGATCTAGAGATCGAATTTTCTGAGGTGAGCAATGCTCAAGACGAAAATCAGATCTAAGTGATTCTTCATTGCAGAGAGGGGCAGAGACAGCATCTGGAGAGAAATCTTTCTCAATCAGAGAATCATCAGCAAAGTGTTAGGATATTTCGACACATAGGAAATAGTTAAGAATAACTTAGTCTATTGTAGAGTTAGGTAAAGTGTGTTTCTTTACCATGTACATTTGTAACTTATAATCCGACGACCACGATTTGCAGTGATCCGACAGTTATCTCTCACCTCGGTATTAACGACACTTGATCCGTGGCTTAACACTCTATTGGTCCATGATCTCTATTTAAAGAGCATGGAGGGTCATTTGTCCGGTAACCGTTTATGAGAGAAACATATGTAACTTTACTTTTTATATTAATAAATTGCCTGAAGTGGCCGCCTTGGCTCAGGCCGTGGACTGTTTCCCTCTTTGAGGGTTTTAACCACGTGATTATACTGGTGTACTGATTTGTGATCTATTTGTGAGCGGTGACCTTTGGTTCTTGATCTACAGAAGTTACCCTGTAAATTCCTACATGGTATCAGAGCAATTTTGAGAGCTGCGTCTGTTGTTGATCAAAATCCGAAGCTGGTTTGACTGCATGCGAATGCTGTTTTGTAGATCTAATATTTCTGAACATTTTTGGGCTTGGAGAACTGCTCTGTTGTGTCCGGAGCGTCTGTTACAGTGAGGAACGCCTTTCGTTTCATGCAAAAAGTTTTTTGGCTGCCCAAGTTATGACAGTTTAGATCTGGAGGTGTAAAGCATCTGTTTTTCAGTTATGTTTGTTAATAGTTCTGCTTATTTCGGTTTCCTCTGTTTATTTTCGGTTTTTAGGTTTTATTTATTTGCCGGATCTAGGTTTATTTTCTCTGTGTATGCTCTTTGCTGTGCGCTGCGTGCGATCTTGGCAAATCAGAAACAAAAAAGGGATTTTTTTTGCTACGTATGCTCTTTCCCCGCGTCTTTGTGCGATCTCGGGAAATCAGAAATAGTGAAAAATTGATAGTTGCCAGTAAGGCTAACTGAAAAGCTAACATTCTGCCGTAAGGCTTGCATTTCGTTTGTTTTGGCTCGGGTTTTGTGTTTTTTTGTGCAGGAAAAGGCACACACACTGAAGAGTTAAAAAAAAAAAAAAAAATCCCTTCCTCCTTTCAAACAATAATAGAATCCTTTTACTATCTCACTTGGTGAGGGGTTAGTTTATGAGAATAGAGGTCTTCGGTTCAAATCTCTTTCTCAAGCTTCTTTTGTAAAAAGTTTTTGTTAAAAGGGGCGGAATTTTTTTTTTAAAAGTCGCACTTCATCCCGTTCCTGTAACTATTCGGCATCTTCAACTCGTTTTTTCAAAAATGCATAACTTCTTCATTCGGAAGCCGTTTTTCGAGCCATTTTTTTTGAAACGGCCTTTGGTTCTTGATCTACAGAAGTTACCCTGTAAATTCCTACATGGTATCAGAGCAATTTTGAGAGCTGCGTCTGTTGTTGATCAAAATCCGAAGCTGGTTTGACTGCATGCGAATGCTGTTTTGTAGATCTAATATTTCTGAACATTTTTGGGCTTGGAGAACTGCTCTGTTGTGTCCGGAGCGTCTGTTACAGTGAGGAACGCCTTTCGTTTCATGCAAAAAGTTTTTTGGCTGCCCAAGTTATGACAGTTTAGATCTGGAGGTGTAAAGCATCTGTTTTTCAGTTATGTTTGTTAATAGTTCTGCTTATTTCGGTTTCCTCTGTTTATTTTCGGTTTTTAGGTTTTATTTATTTGCCGGATCTAGGTTTATTTTCTCTGTGTATGCTCTTTGCTGTGCGCTGCGTGCGATCTTGGCAAATCAGAAACAGAAAAGGGATTTTTTTTGCTACGTATGCTCTTTCCCCGCGTCTTTGTGCGATCTCGGGAAATCAGAAATAGTGAAAAATTGATAGTTGCCAGTAAGGCTAACTGAAAAGCTAACATTCTGCCGTAAGGCTTGCATTTCGTTTGTTTTGGCTCGGGTTTTGTGTTTTTTTGTGCAGGAAAAGGCACACACACTGAAGAGTTAAAAAAAAAAAAAAAAAATCCCTTCCTCCTTTCAAACAATAATAGAATCCTTTTACTATCTCACTTGGTGAGGGGTTAGTTTATGAGAATAGAGGTCTTCGGTTCAAATCTCTTTCTCAAGCTTCTTTTGTAAAAAGTTTTTGTTAAAAGGGGCGGAATTTTTTTTTTAAAAGTCGCACTTCATCCCGTTCCTGTAACTATTCGGCATCTTCAACTCGTTTTTTCAAAAATGCATAACTTCTTCATTCGGAAGCCGTTTTTCGAGCCATTTTTTTTGAAACGGCCTAATTTTTTGAGATCTTTCCATTGGAGCAGTTAGTTTCAACTTTTCTCAGCTTCAATTTTTAAAAAAAATGGAAAGTGTGTGCCCAATTATTCTTAATAGCACCAATTATTTCCAATGGCTACCTCACATGGTAGATATATTTAGAAGTAAAGGGCTTTACAGAATAGCCACAGGGGTAGAAACTAAACCTTTTGATGATGATATAGTCGCTAAATGGGAAAATAAACAAGATCAAGCACGAGGGTTGATAGGAATGTCCATTGCTCAAGATCTTCGATTTCATATCCTTGACATTGACACCCCTCATGAAGCCCTGGATAAGCTAAATACCGTCTTTGGCATTCAAAATCAAATCAGGGCTCACCAGCTTGAAAATAAGTTGCTTACTTTGGTAACCTAATAATTTCTCCTCTATTGAAGACTTTTTGTCCAAATTCAAGACCCTTAGACTTCTTTTAGAAGGTTGTAAGGTCAAAAAGGAAGATAGTAGTCTCATCTATTGCATTCTTGCTAAGCTTGGCCCTGCTTACTCTGTATTTGTTTTCGTCTTCCATTCCACTAGAGAAGCCATCATTTCTTCAGGAATCACCTACAAGAATCCCTCTTTTGATTCCTTTTGTGATTCTTTGATAAGAGAACAAGAAAAACTCTTACACCTTGGTCTTATCACTTCTGGAAACGCTTCTAAGAAAGCCTTAGCAGCCCAACAACAATCATATCAAAAGAAGCCCAAAAAGCAGTATCCTAAAAAGTATGGTTCGAAACCAAACAAGGGTCCTAAGCAATTTCAGCCGCAAACTGAAAAAGCAACTCACCAAAATGATAAGGCATATAAAAACAAAGGAAAGAAGACAGATAGACATTGCAACTTTTGCAATCGTGATGGCCACAGAGTCCAAATGTTTTAAGAAGATGGAAGCCTTAGAAGCAGCAATGAAGAAGCACAACATCAATTTGGAGCACTCTTCACCTTCATCTTCAGGAATGGCAAAATAGTAGAATTCTCACCTCATGATGTTGTAATCAAGGACCTCAAAGATCCTAAACATATTTTAGCTACTGGCATTGCTGATGATTCCACAAGGTTGTATAAGTTTGACAACTTTGGGTCGTCATGTCTTCCCACCGTTTTTGTTGCTCATAATGATGAAGTGAGCAAACTTTGGCATGAGCGATTTGGTCACTTAAACTATCGCTCTCTTCAAACTCTATGTATGAAAAATATGGTGACGGGTATTCCTATGGTATCTTGCTGAGATGGTGTTTGCTCCGGATGTGTACTCGGAAAACATCATCGGGATAGTTTTGACAAACGTGCCTCTCGGCATGCTTCAGCCCCTTTGTAGCTTGTGCACAGTGATTTATGTGGTCCACTTCCTGTTGTTTCTTTCTTTGGTTGCAAGTACTTCTTAACTTTCATTGATGATTTTTCCAGACGCACTTGCGTATACTTCTTAAAACTCAAGAGTGAAGTTTTTAACATGTTCTTGGCCTTTAAGGCCTTTGTTGAGAAACAGTCTGGACATCAAATTCTTAGGTTAAGATCAGACAATGGAGGAGAATATGTTAACAACAAATTTATCAACTTCTGCAATGAGCATGGCATTCAATTGCAACATACTGTTCCATATACTCCACAACAAAATGGTGTAGCTGAATGGAAGAATCACACCTTAAAAGAAATGGCTAATTGTATGCTTCAATATAAAGGACTTGGTCTCAATTTTTGGGCAGAAGCCATTAACTGTGAAAATTACATAGTCAATCGCACTCCTACTAAGGTTTTAAAGAATATAACTCTAGAAGAAGCTTGGAGCTCAATCAAACCAAATGTAAGTCACTTTCGTGTTTTTGGAAGTGATGCTTAGGCCCATATTCCAGATGCGAAACATAAAACCTTAGAACCTAAGAGTGAAAAATGCATTTTTGTTGGATATTCTAAAGATGTCAAAGGATATAGACTTCTTCAACCAAAATCCAAAAATAGAATCATTATAAGAGATGTAAAATTTGATGAAAATATATCGGCCTGCAAGCCTAGTTCGGCGAGTGTGCCACCTTTGGCTTTGCGAACGGATTCGGTGTAATATTCCCTTTTTGATGTCACCTACTACAGTGTTAGGTTGGACTTCCAGAGTTAGGAGCAGACAGGTCACAAGTACAGATTGGTGCTATCAGTGGGCTTAGAAGCTTTTTGGAGGCATTTTGAGGAGTTTTCATGGTGTCCAAAGGCATTCTCTTGATATACTCCATCATCCGAGAAGTTTGGCTTTTGTTTCGGTGCATTCCGATAACTTTTGGAAATTTGAGTTATTTATGGGCTTAACTCAGCTGATTACGCTCAAGGTGGCATTCCGGGAGGAATACATGATGAAACACCTTAATGTGATATCTCATTGGAACTGGGATGAGGATACCTACATGGTGGGACAGTTAGACACGGGTTTTAGTGACCGGAGGAGGCGTGGTAGCTGATTTACCCTTTTCTGCATTCAAAAGGAATATTTTGATAAGAGGGAAAAGTGCTCCATGAATAAAATAATAATAAAATAATTCTCTAGAAGGCTCCAAGAGATCTATAAAAGAAAGGGAGGAGGCCATTGAGAGATATCTTTGGATCATATCATTTTATTGTATGAAAGGTGTGAGATGTGGTTCTCTACTTTAGCCGTAGCCCTAGGACGAAAACCCTTGGGTGATTTGCGGGTGTTGGACGAAAACCCAACTCTCTTGAGGAGACTTCATTTAGAAGTTTCACAGAGCTTGAGGGATTGGTGTGAGGATCATTCAGATCTTCAACTTGTGCTTCAGTGGGTTGATTACATTTCGGGGGATCAAGTTCTGCGTGACTTGTGGTGGGCAATACGCTATCAAGGAGAGGTCGCAAAGGGACAAGTAATTCGAGCTGCAACCAAATTGTGACGGCAATGCCGAAAAGCATCACTTGTTGGGCGATCAAGCTCTGTTGATACGAAGAGGGCCGAAATGAATGCAATTGAATTCTCCAGAATCTGGAATCACATTCTGAAGCCGCCTCAGAATCCAACGTCGAGTTCGTTGTCGGTATGATAGGGAATCGAGCAGTGGGCATCTTCACCGTTGCCGAGCAGAGCATACGGAACCTACGTGAATGGTTCCATTGACCACCGCCAGTGACTCTCCTTCATAGCAGAATTACAATCGACGGCAGTGGCTTTTGTAAGAATTCACAGGAGTTATGTCGTGATGCTGGGGCAGTAAATTGGAGGCGCTGGCCCACAAAACCATCGGCCGAAGATATTTATACAGACGGATCGTTGTGCATCAACATATATATATATATATATATATATATATATATATATATATATATATATATATATATATATATATATATATATTAAAAAGAGCCAGCCGAACGAAGCCAAGCCACGAAGCCAAGTGAACATTGCAAGATCAGTGTGCGTGGTTGCAAGCGGATTATGGCAGCGCTGTAAATCCGTGGTCGACTGTGGAAGCCCCGCAAATCAGCATATAAATCGACTGAGCGATGCAAGTCATCGTGCGAGCATCGATGTAGAAGTTTTTTTTTTTTTTTTGCTATCCGTAACATGTAGAGCATCAACCGGGAACAAGCATGGTCGTTGCTGGAAGTTACAGACGGACTGTGGGGATTGATATGAGTTGCCGAAGGCACATTCCAGAAGTTTGATTAATTCCAGGAAGCCCAAGGAATTCGAGGAGGCGGGGAAGAGTGCTTTTCATGCTTGCTGGCCGTGTTGTCTTACCTATAGCAGAAGCTCAACTTTCATGGGAAACAGAGTGATTAATTGGCTATTCTAGCAAATCTCAGTTGGGTGAGGGCATGTGACTTAGTTGCGGAGGCAGCATGATGGAGATACAAATAATCGTTGAGCCTTGTGCCAAAGATTCGGTGCTGTATATAAACCAGGTTCCTCATTCTAATCCCTATGCCTTGAAATTGATAAATTAGCTGCTAGTGCCTATTATTTCATCACTGTTGGAATTGTATTCCATGCAAACCAGAGTTGGTAGTTATAAGGTGTTTTCCATATGGGGAAATGGTACTGTGCGAGTTGCGTGGATTAAAATTGTGAAATAACACCTAAAGCAATATGGAACCAAATTGTGTGACTAAATGCCTAGTTGAAACATTCACTGAAGACTCGGCATTTTTAGCATCATTTTCAGAAAATTTTCAATCTGAATTTCTCTGTCTATAAGGACAACGTCATAAGAAAATTAGCAAATGAGCTTCGTGTAGCTTATACAAGTCTGTGGTAAAAGTTGTTGACTGGAAAATTGTTCCTTTGTCGAGTATCTTGCCTACTGGATCTATGTGAAGACTCTACATTTCCAGCCTAATGGTAGTGTACACATTTATCAACAAAGAGTGCCCTTTTGAATATTGTATGGTGTAATAAGTGTTGGTTAAAGTTGGCGGCACACTTATATTATTGAAAATTGCACCTACAACACTATAACAACTCAGAAAATTAGTGACCACGTCATTGGTTGAACCATGGAGGGATTCCTAAACAGCTTGAGAAGAATAAAAGTTGGTTCCTTGAACCACCATGCATCAGAAGACCAGAAAGCAAAACAGAACAGCAGACCCTTCTCCAAGGAAGTACATAATTTGCTCCAACAAAGGCATCCGAGGAATTTACAAAAGGAGGAAGAAGTGGGAAATTGGCTTTATGCACTTGGGATGGACTTAAAGAGTGGAAGATTAGAAAATGACTTTCCCATGTTGGAGAAACTAGAATCTTGCCTTTCAAATGTAGAGCAATCTGATTGGAGTTTAAATTGGGCTTTGGAGCCATCTATGCTTGCATTGGTACTAACTAGATTCTTGGAACATCCAAGAGAGAGAGTCAAGCTTTTAGCTGCCTCTTGTCTCAGTGATATTTTGAGGATAACAACACCCTTCCCTCCCTACAATGATGACATTATGAAAAGAATTTCCAGACTAATAGTAGGAACCTTTCGGGATTTGGACAACTGTGCAGGCTCTACATTTGGGAGGAAGCTTAAGGTTTTAGAAGTCATGGCCATGACTCGGACTCATGAGATCATGTTTGACTTTGAGTGTGATGGCTTGATTCTGCGGATGTTCCAATGCTTTTTCAGCATTAGGAGACATCATTCCGACACAGTCATAGCACGCATGCAGTCCATCCTGTCGTCATGTATGGGAGTCCGTGAGGCCATTTGCTTGGAGTTGCAAACTAGGTTGCTGAGCATTTGGAGGAGAGAGCAGTTGGTTTCACCTGCTGCTTATGAACTAGCCCAAGGGCTGGTTGAGCAGAACATTGAGCTTTTCAGGAGACAGTTGACCAGGGAGGAGTTGTTCCAGTTTGGTGGATCATGCAGCAGAAATGAACTGAGGAGGAAGGGACTTTGCTTCATTTGCAAAGGACCATGGGGGCTTGATCACTCATGTTTGAGAGATGCAGATGAGGTGGCAGAGGTAGAGCAAGTAGACTTTCCTTCTGTATGTCAGGATGAGGACTCTTCTCCAGATGAGTCCACGGGATCAGATGATGATGCTTCTGGGGAGCGAGAGTGGTCATGCAGAGATGATGACAGTAGGCCAGAGCTGTATTCCAGTGTGTAGGGTGAGCAGTCAGGGGACTTTACGGGAGAGACTCTGGGTGATGAGTCACTTGTGACGATTCAGCCAGAGCAGCATATGATGGAGCCTAAGTCAGCAGAGGAGGATACTATGCACATCATGCATAATAGTCTCTTGGGGGATATCCAGATGGAGTCTCACACGGAGTCTATGATGGGGTCAGCCATTGGGGAGGAGCTGTTGGAGATGGTGGAGCATCCATTTGTGGGCCGACACATTGATGAGGTGCAAATAGGTGCATATGCAGTCAGCAAAGCTGCGGTACCCTCAGGGAGTAGCACTCTCCAGGAGTACATCGATGGGGCTTGCAGCATATCTTGACAACTTTGGCCCATTATAGAGAGAGGGGCTTTCTTCTACAAGTAGTTTTCGTTGGCAGACAGGGCAGAGCAGTGTGAGTTGATTACGGGCTGGCGACAACACTCCAGGCGTGTTCCATATGCAGTTGTTGCTACAGTGGATTCTTCTTCCAGGATCGATTGGCGGGAGATCATGAGCTGGTACCCTCTTGATGGTACGATTTTCTTCGTAGGGAGCACAACAGAGCACGGGCCCTTAGACATAGCAGATGTTATAGATTCCAGCTGGCAGTGGGGCACAGGTCATCATTTCTTCAGCACTCCATCTCGACTTCAGGAGCGTAGGATCAACATGGGATTGAGTTAGGACTTGGATTGGAGAGAGGTGATGAGTTGGTACGCAGTTGGTGGGGCAGCATATACAGTTACAGGTATAGCATAGCAGAGCCCGAAAGCATTGATGCTTGTTGGTGGTCTTCACCTCTTAGAGCATCAGTTATAGCCAGAGGCAGTGTGCAGTCCATGCTGTGGGACTTGGGCGATGATTGGCCATTGTGGCATTGGGACCTGGGAGGATTCTTTGTTGACTAGTACAGTGTGAGGTCAGTTTGGGATCCCGGCATTGAGGGGTCTATTCATAGTGGTTTGACACAGGTGCATAGCAGCACCCAGAGGTTTGTATGGGATCCAGGCATTGGGTCTCAGTTGTGGCGGGCCAACAGAGTGGCCCACATATTTTGATTGCTTGAGGGCAAGCAATCTTGGGGCGGAAGGTCTGTAATATTCCATTTTTTGGTATCTCCCATGACAAGGCTAGGAGGGACTTCCAGAGTTAGGAGCAGACATGTCACAAGTATAGATTGGTGCTATCAGTGGGCTCAGGAGCTTTTCAGAGGAGTTTTGAGGAGTTTTCATGGTGTCCGGAGGCATTCGCTTGATATACTCCATCATCCGAGCAGTTTGGCTTTCGTTCCGATGCATTCCGATAAATTTCGGAAATTTGAGTTATTTATGGGCTTAACTTAGCTGATTATGCTCAAGGTGGCATTCCGGGAGGAATACATGATGGAACACCTTAGTGTAATAGCTCATTGGAACCGGGACGAGGATACCTACATGGTGGGATGGTTAGACACAGGTTTCAGTGACCGGAGGAGGCGTGGTAGCCAATTTACCCTTTTCTGCATTAAAAAGGAATATTTTAATAAGAGGGAAAAGTGCTCCATGAATAAAATAATAATAAAATAATGCTCTAGAAGGCTCCAAGAGATCTATAAAAGAAAGGGAGGAGGCCATTGAGAGATATCTTTGGACCATGTTATTTTATTGTATGAGAGGTGTGAGACGTGGTTCTCTACTTCAGCCGTAGCCCCAGGATAGAAACCCTCGGGTGATTTGTGAGTGTTGGATGAAAACCCAACTCTCTTGAGGAGACTTCATTCAGAAGTTTCACAGAGCTTGAGGGATTGGTGTGAGGATCATTTAGATCTTCAACTTGTGCTTCAGTGGGTTTAGTGACAGCTTTTGCCGTAGCTGATTTGCAGCAGTCTTCTTGCCGAGCCATCTACATCGTTGCCAGTGTCATTCATCAGTTGGGCCAGAGATCTTTCTGGGTTTTGCTCCGCTTGCTTGGCAAGCTCAGGTTCCGTTGTTCCTTTATGTTGATGTATTTTTTACCATGGATTAATAAAATGGCTCAGTAATTTTATCGGCATCCATTGTGTTATATTGGTGGTTGTGTGTTTATTTCCATTTATTTTGCCGCTCAAGTCTATTTCTGCATTTTTAGTTAAAATATCCCATTTGGGATATTACATTCGGCATATGTGCCACCTCTCTCTCTCTCTTCTATTTTTAACAACATTCCTTCAAGTTCAGATGATGACAGCGAGGATGACAATCCTCCTCCACCTCTTGAAATTGTTCCTTATACTCCACCGCTTCCAAGATGGGTCCGCTCTACTCGGGATGCAGCAGGTTCTCTTGCAGGTGACCCTTCCGATCGACGACGTACACGTTCTCAGTTTGAAAGAGCCTCTTCATTATTGGCTCAAGTTCCGGAAAATCCTGATCCAGAAACCTTTGAATAAGCCTCCAATCATCCAGATTGGGATGAAGCTATGAATGAAGAATATCGCTCCTTATTGGCGAATGATACTTGGGATCTTGTTCCTCTTCCAAAAGGAAGAAAACTTGTCAGATGCAGTTATGTTTACAAAACAAAGTTTGGACCAGATGGAAAAGTGGATAGACATAAAGCTCGTCTTGTCGCTAAAGGATTTTCACAAGTTGAAGGCATTGACTATACTGAAACCTTCTCCCCTGTTGCCAAAATGAATTCTATCCGCCTTGTTCTTTCCCTAGCCGCTCCTTTAAATGGTATGTCCATCAGATGGATGTTAAATCCGCCTTCTTACATGGAGATTTGCATGAAGAAATCTACATGGAACAACCCCTTGGCTTTATCCAAAAAGACTCCAGCCTTGTTTGTTGCCTTAGGAAGTCTCTCTATGGTCTCAAACAAGCTCCTCGGGCTTGGTATGCCAAGATGGATAGATTTCTATTAGATAATGGCTTTTCTAGGTGTCATTCTGACAACACTGTCTACACCAAGAAAGTGGGTAAGTCCTTCACCATCCTTGTTCTTTATGTTGATGATCTTATCCTTACTGGTAGTGATCCAAACCATATAAACCATGTGAAGTATAGCCTCAAAAGAAGTTTGAAATGACAGACTTAGGACACTTGCATTATTTCCTTGGTCATCAAGTCTTGCAATCCAAGGAAGGCATTACCCTCTCTCAGTCCAAGTATGCCTGTGATCTTCTACACCACTTTCACATGGAAGACTGTAAGACAACCCCTTCTCCCTTTCAGTCT
The DNA here is from genome assembly GCA_034641835.2 of Pinus albicaulis. Taxonomy (NCBI): domain Eukaryota; kingdom Viridiplantae; phylum Streptophyta; class Pinopsida; order Pinales; family Pinaceae; genus Pinus; species Pinus albicaulis. The sequence goes on from CM076574.1 coordinate 1,076,130,711, forward strand.
GGAGTCAAGCTTTCAGTCACTTGTACTACCCCTGAAGTTGATGCTACCTTATATCGTCAACTTGTTGGTAAACTTCTGTATCTAACCCATACCCGTCCTGATCTCTCCTTTGCCATTGGTCTTGTCGCTCGGTTTATGCACCAACCTCATGAAAGTCACTGGAAAGCAGCCAAAAGAATACTTCGATATATTCGAGGTACAATTCAGTTTGGGATTCATTACAGTGCAGGAGCATCTCCATTGTTGATTGGTTTCACCGATTCTGATTGGGCTGGTGACCCTGATGATCGAAAGTCAACTGCAGGATATGTATTCACTCTCGGTTCAGGACCTATTACTTGGTCTTGTAAGAAACAAAGTGCCATCTCTCTTTCTTCGGCCGAAGCAGAGTATCGCGGTGCAGTTGAAGCCAACAAGGAAGCCATGTGGCTTCGTCAGATCCTGTCTGAATTTGGTCTTCATCAGTAGCATCCAACTACACTTTGGTGTGATAATCAGAGTGCCATTCAACTATGTAAAGATCCAGTTCAGCATCAGCGTATGAAACACATTGAACTCCACATACACTTCATCAGAAAGCTCATTCATGATCGCGTTCTTGAAGTGTCCAACCAATGATCAAGTAGCCGTTATCTTTACAAAGGCTCTCACAGAAGCAAAGTTTACCAAACTTCGATCCATGCTTGGAGTTCAGGAAAGTTGTCATTAAGGGGGGATAGGCTCTAATGCCTCCTTCCTTCTCCTATTGTGTCACTTTTGTAAATCCTTCAATCCTATCCCAATTTGTTCTTAAGGGGGATGTTAGGATATTTCGACACATAGGAAATAGGCTCCTTTTGTGTCACCTTTGTAAATCCTTCAATCCTATCCCAAGTTGTTCTTAAGGGGAGATGTTAGGATATTCCGACACATAGGAAATAGTTAAGAATAACTTAGTCTAGTGTAGAGTTAGGTAAAGTGTGTTTCTTTACCATGTACATTTGTAACTTATAATCCGACGGTCACGATTTGTATTGATCCGACGGTTATCTCTCACCTCGGTATTAATGACACTTGATCCGTGGCTTAACACCCGATTGGTCCATGATCTCTATTTAAAGAGCATGGAGGGTCATTTGTCCAGTAACTGTTTATGAGAGAAACATATGTAACTTTTCTTTTTATATTAATAAATTGCCGGAAGTGGCCGTGTTGGCTCAGGCCATGGACTGTTTCCCTCTTTGAGGGTTTTAACCACGTGATTATACTGGTGTACTGATTTGTGATCTATTTGTGAGTGGTGACCTTTGGTTCTTGATCTACGGAAGTTACCCTGTAAATTCCTACACAAAGAAGGGCAGAGAGAGATCTAGCAGCTACTGCACAGCGCCAGAGAGGCTGACGCAGAGCCACGCAGAGGGCCAGAGGAAATCCGAGGTTTTGCTGGAAGGTCGATTTCAGAAGTCGGAAGCTGAGCTGTGAGATCGAGAGGCAGAGATTGAAATTTCTGTGGAGCAGATCGATTCACTAGCTGAGTGACGCAGTGCCCAAGAGGGTTGGCGCTGGGATTGCACAGTGACTGCGCAGAGCTTGCCAAAGGTACATCATTCAGTGGCCGGATTAGCCGTGATTTCCAGTGATAGGGTGAGGTAACCTCACTAATATTTCTGTCAGTCATATTCTTTGTAACTGAATCATCCAGAGTGGCATTCAGAGATGTATTCAGAATTTACTGCTGCTTAATAATAAAAATCTCGGATTTGCTGCACCGATTTTCCCGCATTGGGTTTTTCCAAGGACATTTGTCCAAAAATAACAGTGTCCTATGTGTGTTATTTCTCTTGCTCAGTTTACCGTTTTCACATATAATTTAAGTAAGTGAAGGCTGCTTAAGTAATCTGCAAAATAACTTGTTAAATCTAATTTAGAAGTAGGAGAAGTAGTTCAGTTTGTTGCAGTAGGATTCCAGATCTAGATCTTGGAATTTTCACAAAACATCCCTCATGGTCAATGTGCCTCCTACAAGGGGTTCATGAATAGTTAAAGACATCATGAAGTTTAGTCTAGCTGGGAGGTCACACATCATTAAGTGCATCATGGCTCCTCACCTTTTGATAGGTGATGGATTCTTGATAGCTCGAATCCTAAAGGAAGCATCCTCGAGATTTTAAACTAGCATATACCAAATGCATCGCTGCATGCATAATTGTAGTAGCCACAAAAGTGACAATAACTACCAAGAAGTGACAATCAATTCATGGTGATTTGATAGATAGAAAGAAGCAAATCCAGATTTGAACTTCACTTGGAATGCACAAAAAATTATCAATGATTATCAAAATATATGGTAATTAATTTCCTCACTCTGTCTGGCACAAAACTACTTGAGGTAAAAAATTCTCTTTACCTTATATAGATCTAGAATCTGTTGCAAGAATTTCTCATATAGTTTAGAGGAGATCAATATGAAATTAGTCTACAATATGAATGAAGAGTGAAAGATATGATGGAAAAATTACATTCGGTGGGATTCTTGATTTTTATTTTGAGCTGGTGAAGCTTGGGGCTTGAATGTAACTTTGTACTTATTAGGAAACCATACATTTGATAGATAGAAAGAAGAAAATCCATATTTGAACTTCACTTGGAATGCACAAAATTTTATCAATGATTATAAAAAGATATGGTAATTAATTTCCTCATTATGTCTGGCACAAAACTACTTGAGGTAAAAAATTCTCTTTACCTTATATAGATCTAGAATCTATTGCAAGAATTTCTCATATAGTTTAGAGTGGAAATTTCTGAATGTTACTTATGCATAAATCTATTGTTAGATCTGGTTATACTTCTCCTACTTAAGCAAGTTATTAATGTTGAGATATTTAGATTAATATCGAAGTAAACACATAACAGACTTTCACCGATTCAGATCTAAAGCAGAAAAAGTACATGCACACATAGACAAAGTGACACAGGATTTTCTGGAAAATAGTCCCCGGAAAAACTCAATGTGGGAAAACCGGTCTTCTGGTTGCTGGAGGGTTTATCTTATTAAGTAGTTTTTTGAATACAACAAATCTGGGCACCACATTGTTTAACCCGATAGAGAAAAATATAGATCTGCAACTAACTTGCTGTTCTGAAGCCAAAACGTTGACTGATCCACACCCTCAAATGGGATTTACAAGACTCGGCCAAATTCTGGCCCTAGAAACCCCAGCGCTGCCCCTGAAGCCCCTGCGTCAGCCTTGACAACCTTTGCGTGCCTCTGCGTTGGCCTGGAGAAGGCTGCGTAACCCCAGAATGGTTGACGCAAATCCTACGCTGCCCCTAAGGGTCTCTGCATAACCCAGATGGGTCCCCTGTTGCTCAGCGCTACCCCAGAAGGGACTGCGTAGCACCTGCGTAGCTGAAGCTTCCTCTGCGCTGTGCTACTGCTGCCCTCTCTGTTGTTGCTGCTTCTGCTTCTCTACGTTGCCTCTGGAAGCTGCTCTCTACCTCTTGCTGATTCTAGGCACTGGGATCAGACCATCCCCTTTGCCTAAACTACCCCTCTCTGCAGCTGAAATACTTCTGGAAATTCTTAGCAAACCACGCCCTAGAATTCCAGCTTAGCTTTGGTGCTCTGCCTCTGTGTGTCTCATCCAAATGACCCCAAGCCTTTCCTTTATACTTTTTTCGTTGGGAAACCGACCATGATCAGATCTTGAATTGATGGCTAAGATTAAAAGAAAGCTTGATCTGTGTGACTTAAGACAATTTCATCACATGTTTTAATTAATTACCTTTAATAATTTAATTTTCCTAAGTTAGACTTAGGGTCCATAATTAAAATTATTAATAAATTAATTATCTCCCAAACTAGATGAAATTTCCCAAATCCATTTATGGGTTTTGAAGATCTCATGTACTCTAGCCCATCCACAAATTTTGGGAGCTAGAGCACATCCGATGCTACCCCATCACTCCAGAAAACTCAACACTTCCTCTTAGCGATGAATGTGCTCTAGTACAAACTCTGCTTCACTCCAAAGCCTGCATTGATCTCTGGTGTGGGTCTCTGCACTGATGCTTAACCTGCTGCCCTTCATCACTGTGTTGCTACTGCCATTCTGTACTGTTGCCCATGACGCTGCCACTGCCACTGCTACATTTGTACTGCAGCCCCTCTCAGTCTGCTACCGTGCTGCCATCTGTTGCACTGCAACTTCAGTTGCTGAGAGATCAACTGAATCTCCTGCCCAATCTTTGACATAAAATTCAGTTGGGCTGCATCCTCATCACTAAAGCTCCATCGACTGCCGATCTGTGTTGTCATCTGGAGAATGATGCATAGCTATAGCTCTGCACTGCGTAAGCAGACTCCCTTTGCACTGTTGCAGTCACATAAGCCTCTTATGCTGAAATCTCTCACGATGCTGCTGCGCTGCGCTGTCCTCTCTGAAGCCTCCACACTGCTGCAGCTCTGCACTACGTAAGCAACTCTGCTCTACGCTGTTGAAGTCACATAAGCCCCTATGCTACTGCTGCTACGCTGCTGCTATATCTGCACTGCGCTGCTCCCTTCAACCTTCATATCCGCCTCTGCTTCATCCGTGATTCTCTGCACCAACTGCTCCACTTGTCCCACTGCTGTCTTAAGGCTCCCGTAGCTCGGATGTGATCCAAGAGATGAGTTGCTCAAGGATCCTGCCCTACTCTTTAGCTGCTCTACAGATCCATGTCGCCCCACTTTCGTGGTTCATGAGCGCTCATGGCTGCATCGTCTTCTGACCCATTGTCCGCCACAACAGCCTTGGAAGTAGAAGCTTCCTTGCCCTTCTTCTTCTGTGGACAATTGCTGGCGAAATGTCCTAGTTCGCCGCACTGGAAACATTTGATTTTGGAAAGATCACACTTCTTCCCTTGCTGCCTCTTTAATGCCAAGGCTGCGTTATCTTCATCTTCCTTCTTCACCTTACTGGATCCTATGCTATACTGCTTCTTGGTGAATCTGCGGAGTTCTTCTTGACGTAAGATTGCCCACATACTGTCCCAGTTGGGAAGGTCTGCTCTTCCCAAGACACTTTGGACAAAGGTTTCCCACTCTTCTGTGATTGCATTGAGTGCAGTCCTTACCATCACATCATCCTCCACCTTTGCTCGCATGGCAGACAACTGATCTCTGATCGTCTGTAATCTGAAAAGGAAGGGCTCTATTTCTTCTCCATTGGTCATCATGAATGACCACAGCTGATTCTCCAAAAGAATTTTCCTCTTGACAGAGTTCCTTCACAAAGGGCTGTCAAGGCTTTCCACATCACATGAGTTGTCTTCTTCTCCGCTATGTGTGGAACAATATGATCCTTAACCCTAGCCATTATGAAGCGTATGGTATGCGCCGCAGCCTCATCGTGCTTCTCTAGGAGAACAACATCGGTTGGCGTGGCCAGGGCTTTTTCTGCGTGGTCCCTTAGACCGTATGCCTCCATGACTACCAGGATTCTGGCCTTCCAGATTGCAAAGTTGGATAGGCCATCCAACCTATTTTGATCACGTAGTCCGTGAGGTGCCATCTGCTCAGCAAATCTGTCGGAACTCCTTCTCTCTTTGCTAGAGATTTGGATCTAGGCTCCTTGGCAAAACAAGCACCCTCTGCTCCCTTTGACAACTGATTTCCTCTCTTGGAAATCTGCCAAATCAACAACGAAACAACTCTCTTTGATCCACTTGATCGATCTGTAGATTTCTTTGGCTAGAAACCCTTTGAGAAGTTGATCTCCTCTTGCTCTTTGTCACTAGTGCTCAGGCTAAATTTTGAATCTTTAGAAATTTAACCCCACCATCACCTTTTGAAGCTCTGCAACTCTATTTCCAGCACTTCTGAATCAGACAGCTTCAGATCTGCGTCACCCTAGCTGGCCTCTGCGTGAGTAGACAATCCTAGCGCTGCCTCTACGTAGTAACTACGTGGGCCTGCGTAGGACTGCATCACCCTGACCTTTGCGTGGCTCCGATCTCTCTGAAACTGCAGTGTCCCTTCAGATTTGGCTTTCTGCTGCTGTTGCTGCTCTCTCTGCTGCAAGATTCTTCAATCTTCTGCTGGTGACCCTGCTAGATCTGCAATCGCTCTGATACCATGTGAAAATTTCTGAATGTTACTTATGCAAAAATCTATTGTTAGATATGGTTATACTTCTCCTACTTAAGCAAGTTTTTAATGCTGAGATCTTCAAATTAACATCAAAGTAAACACATAACAGACTTTGACCGATTCAGTTCTAAAATAGAAAAAGTACATGCACACATAGACAAAGTGACACAAGATTTTCTGGACAATAGTCCTCGGAGAAACCCAATGCGGGAAAACTGGTCTTCTGGCTGCTGGAGGGTTTGTCTTATTAAGCAGTTTTCTGAATACAACAAATCTGGGCGCCACACTGGTTAACCCAACAAAGACAAATATATATCTGCAGCTAACCTGCTGTTCTGAAGCTAAAACATTGTCTGACCCACACCCTCAAATGGGATTTACAAGACTCAGCCAAATTCTGGCCCTAGAAACCCCAGCGCTGCCCCTGAAGCCCCTGCGTCAGCCTAGAGAGCCTCTGTGTGCCTCTACGCTAGCCTAGAGAGGGTTGCGTAACCCCAGAATGGGTGACGCAGACCCTACGCTGCCCCTGAGGGTCTCCGTGTAACCTAGATGGGGCACCTGTTGCCTAGCACTGCCCTGAGGGTCTCCGTGTAACCTAGATGGGGCCCCTGTTGCCTAGCGCTGCCCCAAAAGGGACTGTGTAGAACCTACGTAGCTGAAGCTGCCTCTGCGTTGCTTTGCTGCTGCCCTCTCTGCTGCTGCTGCTGCTTCTGCTTCTCTGCGCTGCCTCTGGAAGCTGCTATCTGCCTCTTGCTGATTCTAGGCACTGGGATCAGACCATCCCCTTTGCCTAAACTACCCCATTCCCAAATCCCTTTCTGGGTCTTGGAGATCTCATGTACTCTAGTCCCTCCACAAATTTTGGGAGCTAGAGCACATCCGTTGCTAACCCATCACTCAAGAAAACTCAACCTAGAGCAGATCGATATGAAATTAGTCTACGGTATGAGTGAAGAGTGAAAGATCTGATGGAAAAACTAGTGGTGGGTTGCTTGATTTTTATTTTGAGCTGGTGAAGCTTGGGGCTTGAATGTAACTCTGTACTTATTAGGAAACCATGTTCTCATTGTGTCTTTGGAGGTTTGCACTATGTTCTTACTAATTTTCAAATGTGGCAGTTCACTAAATCATGATTTGGTGATAGTGATCCTAGTGACCCAGGGAACTCTCCAAACTTCAAAGTACTACCCCCTTAAGGGAGGGTGAACAATGACATCCCATTTGTTTAACTCCTATGCCTTGAAGTAAAGGCAAGTAATACCTGTACAGGCATCAGTGAAACTGCATTATGTACCTTCACAAGGAGAAGAATTGGACAAGCTTATCTAATGACTCCTATACGAGATGCAAATGTTTGAAGCACATGTCAAACTAACAACTTATAAATACGTTGTACATAAAACCAATGTAGTTATATGAAGAAACATATTGAATATTAATATAAATAACTATACATGAGACATGAATAAATTAGCAGAAGTGTAGGATTTATCCCACATTTTCAATGAAATTTTCAACTTTATCATGTGTAATAGAAGAAAAATCATCCATGTGATGAGCGCCTAGAAGACATGATTGTAGGTTAGAAAGTGAAGGAGAATTCTGAGGAATGAAAATTGGGTAAAGACAATGACATGTATGCTAGAGTCATGACTCACAAGTCTCGAGGCTATTCTCACCATAACTGCTAATCAAACCCCAAGAATCTAGGATTGGATATCGTAAATCTTTTTATGGTTTAAACAACATTTTGCAAGGAAGTGTTAATCAAACCCCATGAATGCAGGATTGAACCTCAGAAATACTCTTACCAATCAAACAATGTTTTGCGAGGAAGTGTGGATATTTGATAGGAACATATGTCTAATTGTTGTTGTGACTGATGTATTTAATGTTTCTTTTATTCGTTTCGATTACATAGGAATTGCTCATGGATGTATCTAGCATGGACTATATGGATCTCTGAAATATTCATGCTGCGTCTCTTTTGGATATGAAAATTAGTTAAATGATATGAAGGATGCAAGACGTATCCAAGAAGGATCTTGATAAGATACATATATGGGTGTATATTGGGGGGAAGGATCCAACAAAATAGGTGTGAATGAATTCTGCATGTGTGATATTCCCTCTTAGCAATATTGCTAAGGGAAATATCAATCTTGTCCAATTTTTCCTTATTTCATGTTTTCACTTAGGAGGTGTGGGTTTAGAGGCCCCTAATGAATTTTGGGATTAAGTGGGGGCCCAAACATTAGGAAGGAAAGAAATATTGCGGCTCTAGTGGAGCATTGGGGCCACCCCATGGAAGATTACAACCCACATGTGGAAAACGTGTGAAAATTTCTAAATCTACTCAACGTAAATTTCTACTGTAGAAATCTGGTTTACTTCTCCTACTTGTGTTTTTAAATTTACAAGTTATTTTCAGAAATATTCAAAAAACAACAAAGTTAACACACTGCAGATCTACACATACATACAGATCAAGTACTAAAGAATTAAGCACATATGACAAAGGGCACACAAGGTTTTTCGGACAAATGTCCCTAGAAAACCCAATGCGGGAAAACCGGTGCGACAACTCTTGAGGGTTTTATTATTATGTAGAATTTTGAATACAAACAAGGGCACCAGTGGTGGTTTGCCCAACAGAAAATCTCGGCAGATGTACCTCTATCTCCGGAGACATAAAATATGGTTGATTCAGCTGAGGATGAAGAACCCCACAGGTGCCTACACAGTCACTGCATCACCCTTTAGTGTGGTTGCATCACCCCTTCTGGATCTGTTGAATACGAGCCCTTTCTGGCTCACTGAAACCCCAACGTTGCCCTTCCCGGCTCTGCGTTAGCCCCTCTTTGCCTGCGTTGCATCAGCATCTGCGCTAGCTCTGCGTGAGCCTATCTGGGTTTGTGTCACCCCTGTTGGGCCTATGCTACCTTTGCGTCACCCCTCCTGGTCTGCGCTACCTCTCTGGTATGGATCTGCCTCTCGGCAATTGTATTCTCGGCCTCAGATCTGAAATCCTTCTGCAGATCTGCCCCTCGCTGCACTGCAAGCTCACTCGAAAATTCTCAGCAAACCGCGTCCTAGAATTTCGACTTAGCTCAAGTGCTATCGCTATGTGTGTGTTGTCCAACTGACCCTAGGGCTTCCTTTAATACTTTTCTCGTTGAATAATCAAGGACCTTGATCTAATCTCTAATCAACGGCTAAGATTAGAAAGACTTGATCCTTATCACTTAGAACATTCTCACTTACATGTTTAATTTAATTCCCTAAGTTAGACATAGGGTTTCCATTAAAATAAATAATTATTGAAATAACTTGAGTTCCGGGTGGAATTTATCCAAACAATTTGTGGGTCTTGGAGATCTCATGTGTTCTAGCCCCTTTCAGAGTTAGATCACATCCGATGCTACCCAAAAATCAACAATACGCTCTCATTGCAAGAGACTCCATTTTAGAATTCATTCATCATTTCTCTGAACTTGTCTTTTGACATAGCACACTTGAACAAGTGCCAAGGCTGCAGTGTTGTTCAACACACGGGTGTTTCCAAGTGGAAATCCCAACCCTTGCTTCGGTGGACTTCAAGTGCCAACCCAAGGAGGGAGTTCTACTTGAGTTCCATTCGTATCAACAGCGTAGAGGCCGTAATACAGTTCAAAGGTCGTACAACAACGCAGTGTTTGGAGGAGTCACTTTGGGAGCTTGTGGAGTGATGGGATTTGGAGTTGGAGATTTGGTGGGGAGGCTTGGGAAGCCTTCTAACATGGATTGCTGATATTTTGGGAGCATTGGTCAACATATTTCGCAGAAGGCGGGTTATACCCAGCAGTAGAGCCACCCAAGCATAAGGAGGTCGATTTTCCGAGGTCAAGCTTTGGCCAAACCCTTTGTGGGTTTTTCTGGGTATTGTGTGGGGAGGATGGGATTAACTTCCCAGAATTTTCTGAGCAGTGTGAGGGCTACAACAGCAAATATTTGGAGGTAGCAACACATTTATGGGTTATTCCACCATAGAGCCAGGGCAAAGCAGTGTTTCATAAGAGGAGGGTGACTTGTAACTCATTTTGGGCTTAGCTAGCTTGCTTAGAGCAAGCCCAGGTGCACACATTCCAACACCTTATTTGCAGACACTCATTCAGTAATAAAATGGCTTAGCAATTTGATTTTGGTGTAAAACTGTGCATCTGATTTATATTACTGTTTGTGTGATTTTATGTCTATGCATGCTTGTTATTTACTGTAAAATCTCCTTAGGGATATTATAGTGGTATTAGAGCTTTCTTCTTGGCTCAGCCGTGGGGATCTTTTCCTATGAACGAGGAGGATAGGCAGTTCTTGGAGGAGGCACGCTTGGAGGTTGAGGAGTGAAGGGAGTTAGGGGCTGAAATTTGAGGAGTCCAGGAGAGTATTATGTGGGAGATTGCAGCCATTTTGGGGACCCTTAGCAACAGATTTCACAAGTGGATCGAATTACCTATCGGAACAGCCATTAAGGGAAAATAGGGCCGAAATTCCAAGGGCAACCATTGGCCAATTCCTTTCTGGGTTTTTCTGCGTTTATTGAGGAGAGGCCAAGATTAATTTGGACGAATTTTCTGGGCAGATTTGAGTGGTCAAACAAAGATCCCAACTCAGCCAGCAGCTAGAAGAGTTAGGGGAAAATTGGGTTGAATTTCCAAGGTGAACGTTTGGCAGTTTTCTTCTTGGATTTTTGTGGGTTATTGGTGGAAAGCCCGGTGTTAATTTCCCGAATTTTTTTGAGAACCAGAGGAGGCCCTAGCAGCCATTTCTTGCAACCAGTTACCAGTAGCCCAGTTTCTGGGGAATTTAGCTCAAAGCCAGAGAGGGATCAACCATCAGCATTTGGGGACCTTGCCTTCATCACTTGCGCTTTGCTAGCTTGCCTTGAGTAAGCCCAGGTGTACGCTTTCCAAATATCAAATTGTAACCCCATGATTTTACAATAAAATGGCTTAGAATAATGCAATTTTTGGCTCTATATTGGGTATCTGAATTTTGTGCAAACTTTGTATGTATTTTTGCTATGTTTTCTTTGTGTATCATTGTATGTTTCTGTTAGGAATATTACAGTGGTATAAGATAGAACATTACCCATCGAAGGCAGTAGAGGTGGCAAATATGGGGGAGTCAAGAGCAAAGGGGAAGCAACATTTGGTAGCCTCTTAAAGGCCCTAAATGATTTAGCCAAAGGGAAAAAGGGGATATTGGAGGTACTCAAGCAACAAAATAGGGATAAGAGCATCCATCATGAGTTCTTATTTGGGGAGACTTCAGGGGTCTTACAACAGTGTGACCACCCTTCACCAACCTTCAGTAGGCCAACCAAAACCATAATGCCTACATTTTTACCTTCAGTACCGAGTGAGCAAGGTAGGCAGGATGATCAGATACCCATGGGCGGTTATTTCCGAGAATGGAAATCCATGTGGGAAAAAATCAGAGCAAATTTGTCCTTCAGAGATTACTGCCAGCTCAAGCAGGATAAAAAAGGCAGGAACAGTGCGGGGTCTATCACACAGAGTTCAGAGTTGCAACGTACCATTGGGAGGATACCTTTTCCCAAGTATGATGGATCCACCAAGTATCCACCAAGTGCACGACTCGAGCTCGGGTGGAAAAGTTGGATACCTTTTTCCAGCTTAACCAGATGACAGAGGGGGAAGCCATCAAAATGGCTACCTCGCACTTGGAGGATGAGGGCACACAAGATTGTTGGGAGCTCGTAGATACACCTAGTGTGACGTACGAGTCACCCTTGTTGGAGACTCCTTTGACCGCTCTGATTGACATCTTTTAGAGGAGAGAGTGGAGCATTCACCCATAGGGCCATCCATTGACGAGGTGCCCAGAGACACTGAGGTGTCCACCATTGAGATATCCATGCTGATTTTTGTGTAGCTTGGGAGGTACTTCAATCCCCCTGGTGTTCGAGGGTTGGGGGTCGAAGTCCCACGAATGGGCTTGTGGGTTTGAGATCCAAGCTTGGGGCTTTTGCACCCATCGTGATTTGGGCCAAAACCATGATGAAGATATGGCATGTGATGGATGAGGATGATATTGCTCGGTGACATGATTCCAACGCATTGAGAATCGTCCGAATTCGAGTTGTTGTTAGAGAAAAATAAATTTTTGAAGTTGATCAGGTATTTATTGGTTACCAAGTCATGTAGGCTTGGTGTAAAGGTGGTCCAATAGATGTGTCACTTGAAGCAAATTCGTTGAACCTTAAAGTCTATAAATTAAGGATGAATGTGAGTCATTTTAGCATCCATTTGTGTGCAATACATCACCAAGGATAGCTCTGAAATTGCGTGGAGCAGAAGCCTTAGAGGGACAACATGAGAAGTTCTAGGAGCAGCGTGATAATCTCTGTTTGCTGTAGGTGATAGCGTGGTGAGAAAGGGCTGCTTGAGGACAAGTTTAGGGTTGTTTCAAGTGCGTATTGGTGGGAAGATTAGGCCAAGTAACAACAAAGTGTGGAGGCCAAGGAGTAGTGTGGCATTTATGGAGGAGAAGCCGAGTTACTGTAGGTACATCAGATCTGTTTTAGGGCTTCACAAGTGTTTTTTAAGGGTTGGATTGAAGGGCTGTAGGGCCGCATTGCTTAAGGGCAGATTGATGTTGTTTAGCGAGCAGATTGTGGCACATTTGAGGAGGACAGGGACAACAATCCACTGCTGGGCTAGGCCGCAGGTCATAGCCAGCAAGTGGAGCCTTTAGGAGTTGCGTTCAGGGTGGACAACAACATATACTTGGAGGAGTCTCCCTAGGGTGGTCCGGATTCCACAGCCAATTGGAGGCTAGTTTGCTGAGCTGCGTGGAGGTTGAGGGCAGCGTGGTGTGCCCTAACCAGTGGTGTAGCAGTGCAACATGGTGACAAAAACATTTGTGGAGGTGTATTGGGTCAAGGTGTGACTGGTTTGGATCGTGTTTGATGAGAATCTTGTTGGTGCCATGTGGATGATCTCTGAGGAGATGGAGGATCTTCCTAGGAGCAGAAGCAACAGTTTTCCCGCATTGGGTATTTTCGGGGACAATTGTCCAAAAATAATTGTCCTGTATGGTTGCCTCATTTATTTTTCAGTACTTGATCTGTATATTTATGTAGGTTGTAGCGTATTTACATTAATATTTTCCTGGAGCATTCAGAAAATAACTTGTTAAATTAATGAAAACAAGTAGGTAATTCAAATTAGATTTCTGCAGTAGGATTTCTGTAACTTAGATTCAAAAACTTTCACATGGTATCAGAGTTGTTGCAGATCAAGTAGAGCTGAAGCCATCAAGGAAAGGACGAAGAAAAATTTGCTGCAGGAAGGCAATTGTCACGAGTGACAACGCTGATCCAGAAAGAGGCAGAGGAAGGGTGACACAGTCACCAGAGAGGCTCACACAGAGCCTGTGTCAGCCAGCTAGGGTGACGCTGTAGCTGAAGGAGGTACCGCAGCAGTTGCTAGGCCAGCATAGAGGTTTCTAAGACTAGATCTTTTTGGTTGCCGTGTCTAGAGGTGCAGTTTGATTTTCTTTTGGAGTTGCTGGTGGGGCATTGTTTCTGTTGGTGCAGATAAGTGTCTAGTGGGGCGGAAGCAAAGTAGAGGGAAGCAGTTCCTTAGAAGATTTCTTGCCAAGAAGTCTAGATCTAGTGCTGAGCAGCAGCAAAGCAAGATCAGAGAGGAGTGTTTCGACATTTTTTGGTAGAAGGATTTCTGTGAAGGAAATCTAATCTCAAATGGAGCTTGTTCCTTAGAGGGTTTCTAGCGCCAAGAAATCTAGATCCGAGCTTTGCTAGGGCAGCAGCAGAAGAGGGAGAAAGGGACTTATTCGACACTTAGTTGAGCAAAGATGGTCGTGAATGGACTGAGGGATCAGGATAGGTTGGATGGAGCATCCAACTTTGTCATCTGGAAGGCCAGGATCTTGGCAGTTTTGGATGAACATCGCATCAAGGATCATGCCTTGAACACTATTGCTATTCCGGTTGATGCTGATCCTCTCAAGAAGTATGAGGAGGCTCAAGAAAAAGCAAAACACATGATCATGGACGGAGTCAAGGATCATGTGATCTCACATATTGCTTAGAAGAACACAACAAGAGAAATGTGGGAAGCCTTGACCACTATGTTCTAGGGATCTTCCGTTCAACGAAAGATGTTGCTTGAGAACTAGCTGAGATTATTTCAGATGCAGAAGGGAGAAGAGATCTACCCCTTCCTCATTAAATTGCAAGGGATTCAAGATCAACTAGCTTCCGTAGGGGCTACACCAGATGTTGGGCTTATGGTCAGGACTTCCTTGAATGCAGTCACTGAAGACTTAGAGACCTTTGTCCAAGGCATTTTGGGCAGGGCGACTCTTCCAAACTGGGAAGAGATGTGGGCAAATCTTCGACAAGAAGAGCTTAGACGATGGACCAGGGCGGGAAGCAACAACAAAGGGATCAAAGTCAAGAAGGAGGAAGGGGAAGATGCGACTTTGAAGAAGAAGGGCAAGGAAGAATCTGACTCAAAGGTTGCTCCTAATCAAGATGATGATGATGATGATGATGGATGTGCCATGAGTGCTCATGCACCTAAGAAGTGGGACGATATGGAGCTGTAGATCAGCTACATATGAAAAGGGGTAGGATCCTTGAGGTGCCCAAACTCATGGATCACATACGGCTACGAGAGCCCGTAATGACAGTAGCGGAATGACAGGTGTCAGTTGATGCAAGGGATGATGGAGAAACAATGGTAGAGCTAGAGTGCTGAAGTCTGAAGCAACGCAGAGCAGAGGCAGCAGCAGCGCAGTGCACAATGGTGCAGCGTAGCGTAGAGCAGTGCTTACGCAGTGTAGAGCAGCAACAACTTAGTGGCATCAGAGGGTCAACGCAAATTAACAACAGAGGTAGTTCCAACATCGAGGAGTATTCAGACTGACCAGTATGTCAGTTTTTGGGAGGATTTTCAGTTGCTTAACTCTCAGCGACTGAGTTACAGTGCAACAGTTAGCAGTGCTAGTGCTATGGGCAGCATGATGCCACATTTTGAGAGTGAGTTGCAGTACAAATGTAGCAATGACAGTGGCCGAATCATGGGCAGTAGTACAGATAGCAGCAACACGGTGGATGAAGGGCAATAGGCCGAGCATCAGCTGCGCAGAGGACTGATGCTGTAGATCAAGGTGATGCTTCTAGTGAAAAAGTATTGCTAGAGCACACTCCTCGCTAGAGGGATTGTTGATTTTTGGGTATCATTAGATGTGCTCTAGCTCTGAAACTTTGTGGAGGGGCTAGAACACATGAGATCTCCAAGACCCAGAAATCCTTTGGAGAAATTCCACCTGGAGTGAAAGTTATTCAAATAATTAATTATTTTGAATGGAGCGTAAGTTAAAGCTTAGGGAATTTAAATAATTAAAGTGAATTAATTTAAACATGTGGGTGAGAAGCTTCTAAGTGACAAGGATCAAGTCTAATTTAATCTTAGTCATTGATTAGGGATTAGATCACAGCCATTGATTTCTCAACAGGAAAAGTATAAAGGAAGGCTTGAGGGTCAGTTGGAGAACACACACAGTGAATCTAGAGATTGAATTCTTCTAATGGAGTAGTGCTCAGACGAAGATAATGTGAAAATTTACAAACAGTTGCAGTGATAGATTTATTTCTCCTACTTGTTATTCAGAAATCTTCCGTTAAATATCGAAATAAATACTACTGCAACATTCACAATTATATATGTAGAGAAATAAACAATAGAGAACATAAGCACAAGAATCAATCGCATGTATACAATTATTTTTGGACAATTGTCCCTGGAAAAACCCAATGCGGGAAAACTGGTGCAGCAGATGAGGGTTTTATTAATTCTTCAACAAATGATTGTTGAGATTTTGTGTATTTGGGGTAGCATTAGTTGTGCTCTAGCTCCCAAACTTTGTGGAGGGACTAGAGTACACTGGATCTACAAGACCCATAAATGGATTTGGGAATTTCATCTGGTTTAGGAGATATTAAATTAATTAATTATTTTAATGTATTTCCTAAGTTAAAACTTAGGAAAATAAAATAATTAAAGTGAATTTAATTAAACATGTGATGAAATTATCTTAAGTCACACGGATCAAGCTTTCTTTTAATCTTAGCCATTGATTAAAGATTTAATCTTGGTCGTTGATTTGTTAACGAGAAAAGTATAAAGGAAAGGCTTGGGGTCATTTGTAAAACACACATGGAGGCAGAGCACTGAAGCTAAGCTGAGATTCTAGGGCGGGGTTGCTAAGAATTCTCAGAAGTGTTTCAGTTGCAGAGAGGGGAATTTAGACCAAGGGGATGATCTGATCCCGAGGTCTAGAATACACAAGAAGCAGAGAAGAGCTCAACAAGGACAGCGCAGAGAAAGGCAGCAACAAACGACAGCAACAGCAGCAGCAGACGCAGCAACAAACGGCAGCAGCAATAGCAGCAGACGGCAGCAGCAGCAACAATAGTGTCTTTCAGGGGCAGCGCTGGGGTTTCTAGGCCTAGATCTGGCTGAGTTTTGTAAATCCCGTTTGAGTGTGTGGATCAATTAGTATTTTTGGTCTTAGATCAGCCAGGAGCTGCAGATCTAGAGTTTTCTTTGTAGTTTTTTCCAGATCTGGAAACCAGAGTTGTGTATTCAGAAATATTCTTAATAATAAAACCCTCCAGCAGCAAGAGACCAGTTTTCCCACATTGGGTTTTTCCGGGGACAGTTTGTCCAGAAATAATTGTGTCACTGTGTCTATGTGTGCATATTCTTATTCTAGATTTGAATTGGTAGAGATCTGTTATGTGTTTTGCTTTGATGTTAACTTGAATTTATTCAGTTAATAACTTGTATAAGTAGGAGAAGCTTAACCAGATTAACAGTAATAATTTCTGCATAAGAATTAAGATTCAGAAATTTCTTCATGGTATCAGAGGAATTGTAGATCTGAAGGGGCAACGTAGTTGACAGGAAGGGAAAATCTGACATGAACCAAGGGAAGGGTTCATGCAACCAAAAGGACTCACGCAGTCCTCCAAAGCATGCAGAAATGCAGAGGGAACATGACATGAAAGTGCTGGCATCCAGACTAGAGGAGGATCTTGCATGTGTGTTAAGCACAACTCCTCCTGATGTTTGGTATATTGATAGTGGAGCATCTGCTCACATGACGGGGGTTCGAGAATGTTTTTCGAGCTATCAAGAGGAGCAGATGAATTTCCAAATAACTATGGGAAATAAAGGAAAATGTACCCCCATTGGTAGAGGTACTGTAACTTTTCAGACGGAAGATGGCCACAAGATTCGAGCCACGAATGTTCTGCATGTACAAGGGTTGGGGATGAGCTTACTCTCGGTGTCTCAACTTCAGAACAAGGGCTATGATGTATACTTTATTCAAGACAAAGTATATGTCAAACAGCCTAACTGGAGTAAAAAGGCACAAATTGGAGTAAGGAGTCACAAGTTGTATAAGCTTCAGCTTGAATCTCCGGTGGCCCTGATCGGCCGTACAGATGACAGAGATTTGAATGAGTTATGGCACAGAAGGATGGGGCATCTACATCATGGAGCCTTGGGGATTCTCAAAAATATTGTCATAGGGGCTCCTGAACTCAACACAAAGAAAGACGATGTTTGCAGAGGATGCGTACTAGGAAAGTACGCTAAGGCAGTGTTTCCAAGAAGCAGCAGCAGAGCCAAAGGTGTATTAGAGTTAATACTCTTTGACATTTGCAGTCTGATGTCTACAACAGCTCTCAGTGGGGCAAAATTTTTTGCCACCTTCATTGATGATTATTCCAGGAAAAGTTGGATCTATTTTCTGAAGACCAAAGATGAAGTCTTTAATCGGTTTAAAGATTTCAAAGCATTGGTGGAGAACTCTATAGGAAAGAAGATCGAGAAGTTAAGGTCAGATAACGGTGGAGAATATATCGATAGAGACTTCACAAATTTCTGTGCGCGGGAAGGCATCAAGAGAGAGTGGACAACTCCCTACAATCCAGAACAAAATCGAGTTGCAGAACGGAAGAATTAGACCATAATAGAAGCTGCAAGGGCAATGTTGTACGACCAGGAAATGCCCAAATTCTTATGGGCAGAGGCCTGCAACACAACAGTCTATATTCATAACAGAGTTCGAAATAGGGCTTTGGGGAAGGTGACTCCCGAAAGTGTGTTCACAGGCAGTAAGCCTAAAGTGAGCCACATCAGGATATTCGACAGCATAGCATACTGCCATGTTCTAGAGGAAAATAGGAAGAAACTGGATCAAACTGCAGAAAAGGGTTTTCTAATGGGCTACAGTGAGAATGAAAAGGCATACACGTCTATATTACAGGGAGCAGGAAAGTCGTGGTAAGAAGGGATGTAAAATTCCTTGAAGAAAGAGCCTTTAGGAAATCTCGAGAGATGGCCACAGATATGCAGATTGAGGAAGATCCACTGGTACAGCCTCAACGACCTCTGGAGGAGAGGTCCAGTGCCTCTTGTAGGCACAATGAGAAGAACAGGAGGAAGAACAAGTGAGACCACCCACCACTGATGGGAGACGGAGCAGAGAACTCCAACAGATTCTTAGAGATGCAGAATGATTTGTTGGAACACCTAGAGAAGGGAAGAGGATAAGGAAACAACCTGACAGATATGAGGCACTGGTAGCTCAAGTTAGAGAGCCCTCTACCTTTCGGGAAGCAGCTCAGCATCAGGTATGGGTAGATACCATGGTGGAGGAGTATAGCTTTATCATGACAAATGATGTCTGGGAAGTAGTCCCTAGACCACAGGACAGATTTGTTGTAGGATCCAAGTGGATCTACAAGATCAAATATGCTGCAGATGGGGTATGCCCAGAAAGAAGGCATTGACTATGAAGAAACCTTTGCTCCAGTAGCACGATACACTTCTATCAGATCCATCATCTCTTTGGCAGCGCAGATGGGATGGGAGATTCACCAGATGGATGTCAAGACTGCGTTCTTGAACGATGTGATAGAGGAAGAAGTGTACATAGAGCAGCCAGAGGGCTTCAAGACACATGAGCAGAAGACTCATGTTTGCAGACTTAAGAAAACCTTGTATGGCTTGAAACACGCCCCCCAGGCATGGTATGGTTGGATTGATGGCTACTTGCAGAAGATGGGGTTCGTCAAGAGTGACACAGATCCCAACTTATACTACTTGAGAGTAGGAGATGAGCCACTTATTCTTGTTTTGTATGTGGATGAATTGTTTTTGACCGGGTCATCCAAGCTCATCATGGACTGCAAGGAGAATCTGGCAACAGAATTTGACATGAAGGACCTGGGATGGATGCACTATTTTCTTGGGTTAGAAGTTTGGCAGCATGAAGGGGAAATCTTCCTACGGGAAGGAATATACACGACAGAGATTCTGAAAAGATTCCAAATGGAAGACTGTAGACCCATGGCCACGCCAATGATCATTAACTGAGAGAAGATAGACACATCAGAGGATGATGAGGTTGATCCCACCTTGTACGGACAACTCATCGGGTCATTGATGTATCTGGTCAATACAAGACCAGACATCTGCTATGCAGTGAATACCCTCAGTCAGTTCATGGTGGAACCAAGGAGGGCTCATTGGGCAACAGCTAAACATATTCTCAGATACTTGAGAGGGACAGTCGAGTATGGGCTAAAGTACACGAAGGAAAATGAAATTCAGTTAAGTGGGTGCACAGATGTAGACTAGGCTGGAAGCACAGTAGATCGGAAAAGTACCAGCGGGTACTGTTTCAGTATTGGATTAGGAATGACCTCCTGGTGTAGCAGGAAACAAAAGTCTGTAGCTCTCAGCTCAGCCGAGGTAGAGTACATGGCAGCAAGCACAGCTTTGTGTGAGGCCATATGGCTCCGCAAATTAATTTTTACCCTACGTAAGAAATGAATAGAGCCGACCAAGATCATGTATGATAATTAGAGTTGCATCAAGCTCTTTGAGAATCCTGTGTTTCATGGCCGGTCGAAGCACATTGACATTTGGTGTCACTTTATCCGAGACTATGTTCAAAAGGGAGCAGTACAATTACGATACACTCCTACAGGTGAACAAGTAGCAGACATTCTCACAACGACTCTGAATAAGGTTAAGTTCACTTACTTCAAAGAGAAGATGGGAATGATCGAGAACCCCTTCCACTAGAGGAAAGGGTGGTCTTTCGAAGAAGAGGGAGCTGCAGTACAGTGGTTACAATGGCAGTGGCAGAGTCATGGGCAGTAGTACAGAATGGTAGCAGCAGTGCAGAGTTGACTGGCAGGAGGCCAAACTTCAACAGCACAGAACCTGTGCCCAAAATCATGTAATGCATGAGTGTGATGTATTGCTAGAGCACACCCTTGATGCTAAGAGGGAGTGTTGAGATTTTGTGTATTTGGGGTAGCATCAGTTGTGGTTTAGCTCCCAAACTTTGTGGAGGGACTAGAGTACATTGGATCTACAAGACCCATAAATGGATTTGGGAAATTTCATTTGGTTTAGGAGATATTAAATTAATTAATTATTTTAATTTTTAATGTATTTCCTAAGTTAAAACTTAGGAAAATAAAATAATTAAAGCGAATTTCAAGTCACACGGATCAAGCTTTCTTTTAATCTTAGCCATTGATTAAAGATTTAATCTTGGCCATTGATTTGTCAACGAGAAAAGTGTAAAGGAAAGGCTTGGGGTCATTTGTAAAACACACATGGAGGCAGAGCACTGAAGCTAAGTTGAGATTCTAGGGCGGGGTTGCTAAGAATTCTCAGTAGTGTTTTAGTTGCAGAGAGGGGAATTTAGACCAAGGGGATGATCTGATCCCGGGGTCTAGAATACACAAGAAGCAAAGGAGAGATCAGCAAGGACAGCACAGAGAAAGGCAGCAGTAGCAGTAGCGGACGACAATAGCAAACGGCAGCAGCAGACAGTAGCAGCAGCAATAGTAGACGGCAGCAGCAGACGGCAACAACAGACGACACCAACAACAGCAGCAGACGGCAGCAACAGCAACAACAACAATGTCTTTCAGGGGCAGTGCTGGGGTTTCTAGGCCTAGATCTGACTGAGTTCTGTAAATCTCGTTTGAGGGTGTGGATCAGTCAGTATTTTTGGTCTTAGATCAGCCAGGAGCTGCAGATCTAGAGTTTTCTCTGTAGGTTTTTCCAGATCTGGAAACCAGAGTTGTGTATTCAGAAATATTCTTAATAATAGAAACCTCCAGTAGCAAGAGATCGGTTTTCCCACATTGGGTTTTTCTAGGGACAGTTTGTCCAGAAATAACTGTCATTGTGTCTATGTGTGCATATGCTTATTCTAGATCTGAATTGGTAGAGATCTGTTATGTGTTTTGCTTTGATGTTAACTTGAATTTATTCAGTTAATAACTTGTATAAGTAGGAGAAGCTTAACCAGATTAATAGTAATAATTTCTGCATAAGAATTAAGATTCATAAATTTCTACAATGATATCTTTGCAGGGAAAAAATTCGGCAGATAAATTCTGAACCACCTGAGACTGAATATCCAGCTTACTCGGACAATTTTCTAACACCCAGAACAACCCCTGCAAGCCCCTGCGTCAGTCTGCGTGATTCTATGCGCAGTCCCAATGCTGGACTACGTGAATCTGCATGGAGACTGCGTGGGGTCTTTCCGTTGTAACCTCAAGCTGCCTCCAGTGACCCACTGCTGCTCTCTGACCTTGATCTCGATCACCGCTGACCTCCTCCTGCTCCTGCAACTCCTCGCCTTGCAACTCTCCCACTGAGATCGAATTCTACATTAGAATGGATCACCTTCGGGTACTGAGTGTGTGCCTGACTTATCTTCCAAGTGACCCTCAAGTCTTCTTTTATAATCTTCCTGTTGGAGAACCAACGACCCAGATTAAAAGATTAATTAATGGCTAAGGTTAAATTTTGACTTGATCCATGTTTTCTAGAAGATTCACAGGCTGACTTATTAATGCCCTTTAATTATTTCATTTTCCTAAGTTTGGACTTAGGGTCTCCATTAAAATAATTAATTATTTTAATAAGTCTTGAACCAAGTGGAATTTCCACAAACTATTTCTGGGTTCTTTGGAATTTTGTTGTCTGAGCCAACGTTGCACGAAGTGGGGATGAAGCAGGGACATTTTTTGGAAGCAGGGATGCGGAAGTGTTGTTTTCCAAAAATTTAGGAAGCGAAGCGTTTCGGAAGCGTCTAGTATATATATATATATAATATTTTTTTGCATTTATATTCAAAACAACAATCCCAAATAACATATTAGTTGTTGAAGACATGAAAACATGCATATTTTTACATAAATCAAGTTAGATATGACATCCATGATTCCATTTTACATCAATAATTAATTATTCGAGCATCAGGAATCTAGAATCTAGATCCTAGCAATTACAAACATACATCAAATAATTAAGCATGATAAAACATTTAAGCATACTATAAATTTTAAAACATAAAACATTTAAAAATTAAGCATACTATAAAACATAAATGATAAACATAAAACATTTAACCATATTATAAAACATAAAGCATATTATAAGTGAGCAACTGTCAACATTAGTCATGTCCAAAATTCAAATAATAATGTTTACAAAATAGGCCACTTGGCCACCACCAAGACAAAAAAGTTCAAATTCACAACAAGCCTACAAGTCTAATGATAATCTATGACAAAAACAATAAAGTGTGAACACTGAAATATCTACTCATCTCTCCTCCTTCCACCACGAAGAATATGTGACGGTGCGCCTCCACGTGGTGGCAATGAAGAAGATGGTGGCTGTGGAAGCTGTGGCAATGGCACTGTAACTGATGAAGACAAAGCCCCTGCTGTTGGTGTTGAACCATGGAACCTAGGAAGCACAGGACCAATGGGGGGTGGCATGTCAAGTCGATCATCATCATCATGGGTAAGAGCATCCTCTAACTGCTCTAATCGCAACACTCCGTCCTCCAAATTGGTCTCCTTTGGATACCTGTCCCAAACCTTAAGGTCTCTGTTACTTTTTGCATCTTCATAGTAATGGGACAGCAATCTCAAGTTGTAATGAACATAAACCAAGCTCTCTACCCGGTCTAAACTCAACCTGTTCCTTTTAACACTATGGATGAAAGAATACGAGCTCCAACACCTCTCTGCAGAAGAAGTGTTTACCACTTGTGATAGCACCCGCAATGCCAAAGTCTGTGGATTTGGAGTAGCACCTCCATGCATGTTCCACCACTCAATAGAAGAAAAACTCTCTCGATCTCTAATAGCATGCATGCTCCCAAATGGACTAGTGGAAAGTGTATAGCTGCTCAACTGTTTCTGTACCAAGTGTGCCTCCTCCTCATCAGGGACTAATTTATCTAGTGCATCCATATATTTGATTAGGACCTTTGGATCTAGGTGTGGCTTTCTCCTGCTCGCCCCCCCAGGTGCTGTTGTAGAAAGCCATGATGGACTATATCATTTAGGTGTCAATACATATGCTAATGCATGCAATGGAATATTTAGCATATCCCAACGTTTTACCACCTCTGCACGAATATATTTGTACAAGGTGGTATGTCTAGGCTCAACAATGTCTTTAATCTGCCCCAACATGTTATCCATTTGCTCATACACCTCTCCAATTATTGGCTTATCTGAATCCCCAAACTTGATCATGTAATAAATTGGTTTGGTGAATTGCAAAACATATTTAACCTGTGACCAAAATAACATGTCAAGAATAGTGTCCTTTGCTACATTAGCACCATCTCTATCAGTGTTAATCTCCTCCCATGATTCAGCGGTGACCATATTAGTTAGAGCTTGTCTCACCTTCACTAGCCGCCTAAAGGTGAGGTAATAACTTGCAAATATGGTTTTTGCAAGTTTAAGCAACTGCAACTTGGAGTAAGTGCCATAGAAGTAGTTTACCCTTGTATGCCCTGTGATAAATTTAATGAGCTTCTTCCCTCTCTTGTAAAGCTCATTAATCCACCCACATTCTTTATGCTTCACAATATCATGTATCAAAAGGTTCAATGTGTGCACCAAGCACCCAGACCAAAATATGTGTGGATAAGTACGCTCAATAATTTTACATGCTCCCTTACAATTTGCTGCATTATTTGTGATCACTTGAACCACTTTGCTAGGACCAACATCTCTGATTGATTGCAATAGGAGATCTGCAATGTTTTGGGAAGTTGCACTGACAGAGGAGGAATCATGACATGCAATAAACACTACACCAGTAGCAGAAACACCAAGAACATTTATCAAGTGTTAGTTTCTGATATTTGTCCACCCATCCGATACAATGGATACCCCACTATCCACCCACTCATTTGTAAAACGTGTCAAAGTTGCTTGAACCTTTCCTTTTTCTCTTTCTAGTAACACCGTTCTAGCTTTCTCATAGTTGGGGGACTTGTATCCTTTTGGGGCTTCATTGATGCCCTTTACCATTTTATGCCAATAGGGAGGGCGAAGCACATTGAATGGTACACCGCAAGCACAAAGAAATCGGACTATCTTTCCATCCACATCATCCCTCCCAGCAACATTAAGGAAATATGCTATTGTTTTTTTACCTCCAGAACTTGCAGAAACACCATGAGTAGATGAGCTACCAAATCTAGAGGTTGCACTTGATTCAGATTGAGTTTTTTGTCTTTTATTTTTTTGTTGTGCAACCTCCTCTATTTGGATGTATTTTCTTCTTTGTTCAGCTGGAACCTTTGGGAAAATTGCTATCCCCACAACACCCTTTCTTTCATCATTGCCCATCACCCCACAAAGATGCCTCCTCACACGGGTATATGAACCGCTATATGGTTTTTCTCCATGATAACCATGAGGGCACAAAAACTTGTAGCTTCCACCACCTTTTCCCCCTTCAAGTTTGGTCACATAGTTCCACAAGGGTGTCAATGCAGCTTTCCCGTCTTGTGATTCAATGTTTTCATCATCCCCTTCCTCTACAAAGCCTTCCCGCTCATCATACATTGGGTCACTCATATGGTGACCACTTTCCTCTTCTTCTTCATGTTCTCCTCGTCTATTTCTACTCCCCCTTACCATCATCAAAACCAAGAGTGGAATGATACATAGAACCCAAAGAAACATCATCTTTGAGTATGAATATAGATGGTGGACAACCTGCAAATAAATGTACAAGAAGAAAGAATGGGAAAGTGTAGGAGAGGGAGGAGAGAAAATACAAAAAACAATGACAAAAAAAATTAGAGATTTTGGGGTTTGCACTTACCTCTTTAGCTCTTGTAGATGGAAGCCCTTCTTTACTCCTCCAAGCTCCTCCTCCTTCACTCCTCCAAGCTCTCCTCAACTCTCTCTTCTCTAAGCTCTCTTCTCCTCTCTTTCTCTTCTCTTCTCCAAGCTCTCTTCTCCTCGATTCTCCAAGCTCTCCAAAAACACAAGTGAGCAAATAATAGTTGAAATAGAGCTTATAACCTTTTCATCATATCCCTAACCCAAGACTAACTCACTAACTAACCGAGATAAAACCAAAAATAAAATAAAAATGCTTTTTTTTAGTGCGCAATTCGGATTCGTACGACGTTGTACGAAACCACTCGCGAACCGTACGGATCCATACAGGAATCACGGCGTTTCCGTAAGGCGATCTGTCGTACGAAACGCGGATCCGGCCGTATGGATCCAACTATCTAGGAAACTCAAATTTTTTTGCGAAACAGGTTTCGGAAATTCCGAAACGCGTTTCGCTGTACAGATCCCTTACGGTTCCATACGGACCGCATTTCGGCGGTTGGAGCCGGGAGGGGACGTTCCTTGCAACATTGGTTCGAGCCTCCCTGCAAAGTTTGAGACTTGAAACACTTCCGGATGCTACAAAATTCAACACTCCTTAGCGAGGAAAGTGTTCCAACAATATGCTTGCTGCATGCTGCTCTGATTTGGAAGCACCCTTTGCGCTGCTGATCTCAGGATTCTGCTCCCCCTTCTGCTGCGTTGTTGCCCCCTGTATTGCTGCCTTTGACACTGCCATTGTCACTTGCTGCATCTGTACCACAGCTCCCTCTAAATACTGAATCCTCCATTCCTGCCACTGGAAGGGGTTCTTCACCATTCCCATCTTCTCTCTGAAGTAGACAAACTTTGTCTTTCCCAGAGCCTTGGTGAGGATGTCTGCCACCCATTCTCCTGCTGCAGTGTATTGCAACTGAACAACTCCACGTTGTACACAGTCCCTGATGAAGTGATAGTGGATGTCAATATGCTTCGACCTATCATGAAACATGGGATTCTCAAAGAGCTTTATACAACTCTGATTATCACATAAAATGTTGGTCGTTTCCATTTTCTCCTTGAGTAGATTTACTAACAGTTTCCTAAGCCATATGGCTTCGCACGAAGCTGTGCTAGCTACCATATACTCTGCCTCTGCTGAACTTAGTGCCACGGACTTCTGTTTCCTACTGCACCAGGAAGTCATTCTTGATCCCAGACTGAAACAGTACCCAATGGTACTCTTCCGATCAATTGAACTTCCAGCCGAATCTGCATCAGTAAAACCACTCAACCTGACATCGTTGTCACGAGTGTACTTCAATCCAAGCTCAACTATCCCTTGAAGGTACTTGAGAACATGTTTGGCTGCTGCCTAATGTGCCCTCTTCGGTTCCATCATGAATTGACTTAGGGTATTAACAGCATAACATATGTCTGGCCTTCTATTTACCAGATACATCAATGATCCTATGAGTTGTCTGTACAGCGTAGGATCAGCTTCATCATCTTCGGACGTGTCGATTTTCATCCAATTGGTAATCATTGGAGTGGTCATAGGCCTACAATCCTCCATCTGAAATCTCTTCAGAATCTCTGTAGTGTATCTCCCTTGACTAAGGAAGATCTCCCCATTCTGCTGCCAAACTTGCAACCCCAAAAAATAGTGCATCCGTCCCAGATCCTTCATGTCAAACTCTTTAGCTAAATTCTTCTTGCAATCTGTGATGAGCTTTGATGATCCTGTCAAGAACAGATCATCCACATACAATACCAGTATCAATGGCTCACTCCCTACTCTCAGATAGTAGAGATTGGGATTTGCATCACTCTTGACGAATCCCATCTTCTGTAGGTAGCTGTCAATCAGACCATACCAGGATCTGGGAGCTTGCTTCAGTCCATATAATGCTTTCTTCAATCTGCACACATGAGTTTTCTGATCATGTGTCTCAAAGCCCTCCGGTTGTTCTATATACACTTCTTCTTCTATCACACCATTCAAGAATGTCGTCTTGACGTCCATCTGGTGAATTTCCCATCCCATCTGCGCAGCAAGGGATATCACGGACCTGATAGATGTGTATCTGGCTACCGGGGCGAAGGTTTATTCATAGTCTATTCCGTCCTTCTGAGCATACCCCTTAGCCACAAACCTGCCTTTAAATTTCTCAATGCTGCCGTCTGCAGCATACTTGATCTTGTAGATCCACCAGGATCCTACAACAGATCCCTCCTGCGGTCTGGGTACCGCTTCCCAGACATCATTTGTCATGATGGAACTGTACTTTTCCACCATTGCATCAACCCACACCTGATGCTGAGCAACTTCCCGAAAACTGGAAGGTTCTCCGACTTGAGCAACCAAGGCTTGATACCTCTCAGGTTGTTTACGCCGTCTCTTCTCATTCCGGGGATTTCCGAAAAAATCCTCTGCATCCTTCAGAATCTGTCGAAGTTCCCTACTCGTTCTTCCACTGGTGGTGGGTGGATTTACCGGCTCTCCTTCTTGCAAGACCTTGGGAGACCCATCCTTTGGATCACTATGCCTTGGAGAGGCAACTGAATTTTCTGCTGCTGGTTGTTGGGGCTAGACCAGAGGCTCTTCCTCTAACCGCGTAGCAGAAGGCAGTTCTTGTGATCTTTGGAAGGATTTCTCCTCCATGAATTTCACATCTCTTCGCACCACTACTTTCCTACTCTCAGGAATGTAGATGTGATAAGCCTTTGCATTCTCGTTGTATCCTACTAAATACCCCTTTTCAGTAGTCATCTCCAACTTCTTCCTATTCTCACTGGGTACATGACAGTAAGCTGTACTACTGAAGATCCTAAAGTGACTCACTTTGGGCTTGCTGCCAATGAAGACACTTTCTGGTGTGATCTTTCCCAGTGTAGTGTGAGGAGTTATGTTCTGAATGTAGACAGTTGTATTACACCCTTCAGGCCATAGAAATTTGGGCATGTCTTAGTCATACAGCATAACTCTGGTTGCTTCAACAATAGTCCGGTTCTTCCTTTCTACCACTCCATTTTGTTCCAGATTGTATGGAGCTGTCCATTCCCTTTTGATGGCTTCCCTTGTGCAAAATCCGGTGAATTCTTTATCTATGTATTCACCTCCATTATATGATTGCAATGCCTTGATCTGCTTCCCTGTCAGATTTTCTATCAAAGCCTAAAACTCTTTAAATCGACTAAAGACTTCATCCTTGGTCTTCAAGAAGTAGATCCAGGTTTTCCTGGAATGGTCATCAATTAAAGTGATGAAATATTTGACACCACTAAGAGCTCTAGTGGACATTGACCCGCCGATATCTGAGTGTATTAGATCCAACACACCCTTGGCCCTATTGTTGCTTCTCTAATATGTTGCCTTGGCATATTTCCCCAATACGCACCCCTTGCAGACATCATCCCATTTGGTGCTCAGTTCTGGAACACCTGTGACAGTCTTCTGGAGAGTTCTCAACGCTCCATGATGCAAGTGCCCCATTGTTCAGTGCCATAGCTCATTCAAATCCGTTTCATCTGTGCTGCCAACTAGTGCCATTGGGAAATCAAGCTGTAGCTTGTATAGCTTGTTGCTTCTTACCCCGATTTGTGCCTTCTTCTTCCAACTGGGGTGCTTGACGTAGACTCTATTGCCAATAAAGTAGACGTCATATCCTCGGTTTTGAAGTTGTGGCACTGAGAGTAGATTCATCCCCAAACCTGGCACATATAGTACATTAGTTGCCCGAATTCTGTTCCCTGCCTCGGTGTGAAAAACTACGGTACCTCTCTCAATGGAAGTGCACTTTTCTTTATTACCCATGGTTATTTTGAAATTCATCTGCTATTCTTGGTAGTCGGAAAAACAATCCCGTACTCTCGTCATGTGAGCAGAGGCTCCACTGTCAATATACTGACATCTGAGGACGTAGTGCTTGATACACAAGTAAAGTCTTCCTCTAGTTTGGATGCCAATATAGATACATCGTGATCCATCTATTCTATCGTGCTTCTTCCCCCTCCTGGAGAGCTGCGCGAACCCTTCTGCGTTGTTGCTGCAACAGTAGATCTTCGTTCACTGAGAGATGCCCCCTCTCTGTTATTCATCTTCGACTCTGATACCATGTGAAAATTTACAAACAGTTGCAGTGATAGATTTATTTCTCCTACTTATTATTTCAATAAGTTATTATTCAAAACTCTTCATTCAAATATCGAAATAAATACTACTGCAACATTCACAATTATATATGCAGAGAAATAAAGAGTAGAGGACATAAGCACAAGAATCAATCACATTTACACTTTTATTTTTGGACAATTGTCCCCGGAAAAACTCAATGAGGGAAAACCAGTGCAATAGATGAGGGTTTTATTAATTCTTCAGCAAATGATATCTTTACAGGGAAAATATTCAGCAGATAAATTCTGAAACACCTGAGACTGAATATCCAGCTTGGACAATTTTCAGACACCCAGAACAACCCCTGCAAGCCCCTACGTCAGTCTGCGTGATTCTCTGCGTAGTCCCAGCATTGGACTGCGTGAATCTGCGTGGAGACTGCGTGGGGTCTCTGCGATGCAGCCTCAAGTTGCTTTGAGTGACCCACTGTTGCTCTCCGACCTTGATCTCGATCACCCCTGACCTCCTTCTGCTCCTGCAACTCCTCGCCCTACAACTTTCCCACTAAGATTGAATTCTACATTAGAATGGATCTCCTTCGGGTATTGAGTGTGTGCCCGACTTATCTTCCAAGTGACTCTCTTCTAAAAATTTTGTTCCCAACCCCGGTTTTCAGTTTCTCCTTATTTCACCCATAAAGTTAAATGCCCATTCCCATAGCCATACATTCAACAAGCTGGAAAAATAAATATTTTCTGAAAACACAAATTTTGGAAATTTCAGTGCTGAAAATGAAAAAATAAAAACTCAGAAAAATAAATCAGCCACACACAGAAATTTGATACGCTGATTTTTGGTCAAGATGACCCTGGAAAAACCCCCTACAACTCTTGGGGAAAACCAATGCGAAAGCTTCTCTTTATTTTCTGAATATTGCTTTTACAGTGAAACAGAAAAACACAGTAAAAGTTTCAGCAACCAAATTACAGACTTATCTTGATTTTCGTGCTTGCACACCGCCTCGGAAATTGTGCCACATCAACAACTTTCAAAACAGAAAATATTACAGCATTAATGACAACAATAAATGTTGCACGACCACCTCGGAAAGCGTGCCAGAACCAGCTATACGGAACTGTACAAATTGTACAGATTTGTACAATAGCCCTCCTCGAAATCCGTGCACAGAAACTGCCTAGAAAACCGTGTTGTAGTTGCTATCCTCTTTCTTGGTTTTTGTGCCAAAAATATCAGCAACACTTCTCGATTTCCATGCCTAGTTTTCTACCTCGAACTACGTGCTTAATGCCACTGCCCTCTTCCTCGATTTTCGTGCCTCCTTTCTTGGAAATAGTGCCTCTCACCTGCTGTATGGATTTTCTGCCTTGGGATTTGTGCCAATAAATGCTACTGTACGGATTTGTTGAATCTCCTCACTGCTGCCCTCCTTTTCACTACTCAGAAAAATCTCCTTAGCTTTCTCTCCACCTCTCTAAATTTGCTCATAAAAGAATGAATGATCTTTTCTCTCCTTTTTCTCCTTTAACCTAACCCTAAGTGACTTTTGGGGAATCCCTAAATCCAATGGCTGAGATAGCTTTAGATCTAGGGCTGAGATTAAATGCTCATTTAAATCTCACTTTCTATTTTTTAATTCACCCCACTTTAATAAAGACCCACTTAGTCATTTATTTCCAAATTCACTTTTCACTTTCTAATTTCACATTGACTTTATTAAAGTCACTTTAAAATTAGACTTAGTAACTTTATCACTTAAAGTCACTTTTAAATTAGATTTGACTTTATCACTTTATAAAGTCACTTTAGGAGAAAAAATAAATTCTTTTGGACACTTTTCCCTAGGCCAAAGATCAAAGCCTTAGGGAACCACCTGTCCTCTGGTAAACAAATTTCAACACTCCGTCTTACCAAGGAAGGTGTTCCTCACCACACCCATCTTGTCTCTGAAGTAGACATGCTTGCCCCGTGGTAAGGCTTTGGTAAGAATATCTGCAACCTGCTCATCAGTAGGAATATATTCAAGCTTCACAGCTCCCTTCTGAACATATCTCTGATGAAATGATATTTGATTCCGATATGCTTTGACCTGTCATGAAACACTGGATTCTCTATGAGTTTAATGCAACTCTGATTATCACAGTATATCACTGAAGGTCTCAACGGCTGACCAAATATGCCAAACAACATCTTGCGAAGCCATATGGCCTCACAACTAGCTAGACTGGCTGCCATGTACTCTGCTTCCGCTGAACTCAATGCAACTGACTGCTGCTTTCCGCTGAACCACGACACGACTACCGAACCCAACCCACAACAACACCCTGAAGTGCTCTTCCTATCAGAAGCACAACCTGCCCAATCAGAATCAGTGTAACCTGCCAATCTCACTCCATCTCCCTGCCTATAATCCAGACCATAATCCACTGTCCTCTGCAAGTACCGCAAAATGTGTTTTGCAGCAACCCAGTGCACCCTCCTGGGCTCACACATGAACTGGCTCATCGTGTTGACTACAAAACATATATCTGGTCTAGTGTTGACCAAATACATCAAGGAACCAATCAAATGTCTATACAATTTGGGATCCACCAACTCGAAATCTGAAGCATGAAGTTTCTTCCAGTTGGTGATCATGGGTGTCGACATGGGTCGACAATCCTCCATGTGGAATCTGCCAAAGATGTCCACAATATACTTCTCTTGTCCCAGGAAGAAATGCCCCTCCTCTTGCCACACCTCCAATCCCAAAAAGTTATGCATCAAGCCAATGTCCTTCATCTTAAACTCCGACACAAGATCTCTCTTGCAGCCCTCTATGAGTCTCTCTGCACCCATAATGACCAGTCATCCACATACAACACCAGAATGAGAAGCTCCTCACCTATCACAATAAAGCAAAGGTTCAACTCTGCCTCACTCTTTGTGAAACCCATCTCCTGCAAGTATGTATCTATCCTGGAGTGCTAAGCTCTAGGAGCTTGCTTCAGGCCATAAAGGGCCTTCTTCAGTCTGCACACATGGGCTCCTTCCCATGCGCCTCAAAGCCCTATGGCTGCTTAATGTACACCTCCTCTTGTATGAAGCCATTGAGAAATGCGGTCTTCACATCCATTTGGTGGATCTTCCAACCCATCTCTGCTGCTATCGATATAATGGTGCGAATCGAAGTATATCGAACCACGGGAGCGAAGGTCTTCTCATAATCTACTCCCTTTACTTGGGAGAACCCTCTAGCCACAAACCTTGCCTTGAATTTCTCAATTCTGCCATCTGCAGCATGCTTTACCTTGTAAAGCCATCTGGAAGTAACCACTGATTTGCCCTCAGGCCTCAACACCACCTCCTAAACATCATTCTTCATTATAGAAGAATACTCCTCCTGCATGGCCTCTCTCCAGACCTGTTGGCTAGCTGCCTCCTCATAGCTAGAAGGCTTAGAGTCAACGATGTTGGCAACCATTGCCATATAGCTACAAAACCGCTCAGGTGGTCTGCTCTCTTTGACCGGTCTCTTCGGCCCAGCAACAGATGTGGCCTCTTTCAAGGTATCCCGAAGCCACTTGGGCTTCCTCGAGAACACTTTCTCCCCACTTGGAATGAACCTCATCCTCCTCGTAAACTCCGAACTCCCCGACCGTCCGTCCGTCGTCCCCTCGTCTCCGAACTCCCCGACCGTCTCCGTCATGCCTTTCAACAACTCCGAACTCCGTAGATGCCGAAGTACCGTGTGAATTTTCCATCGCGGGACTCCCTAGTGAACCGCCCTCTGCACGCTGCCCAAAGCACCACCCCGCTAACTCTGTGAGCCACTGCTCACTGACAGACCTGACACCGTAATCGATGTACCGATCCTCGCCCCACCGATTCCCTCGTGCCTCGACTTAGCCGCTTCCCGAGGTTTTACGATCCAGACATTTTAACTCCTATAACCTCCCGAAAGCCCCGTCCTCCTCGAATCTCACATCCCGCCCGATAAGAACTCTCCTCTCAGGCAGAATATAACCAAAGGCTGCGAGGTCCATCAGAGTCTACAAAGATACCCTTCTCTGCAGTGGGCTCTAGCTTGGTCCTCTTCTCCTTGGGTACGTAGGAGTATGCAATACACCCAAAGATACGAAAATGACCAATATCAGGCTTCTTCCCAGAAAAAGCCTCCTCCGGAGTCACATTCCCCAAGGTACGATGCAGACTTTTGTTCTGGAAATATACAACAATGTTGCAGGCCTCTGCCCACAAAAACAATGGTAACCCCTGATCATGTAACATGGCTTTGGCAGCCCCAACGATGGATTTGTTCTTCCTGTCCGCAACCCCGTTCTGTTGGGGGTTGTAAGGAACTATGAACTCCCTCCTGATGCCTGCCTCCGCACAATACTCTACAAACTCACCAAGGGTGTACTCCCCTCCATTGTCCGACCTTAGGGACTTGATCTTCCGACCTGTCTGAGTCTCCACAAGAGCTTTGAACTCCTGAAACTGCTTGAAGACCTCACTCTTGTTCTTTAAGAAATAAATTCAGGTCCTCCTGTAGTGATCATCAATGAAGAAAACATAATACTCATATCCACTCAAGGAAACATGAGACATCCGACCGCTCACATCGGAATGAATCAAATCAAGTATCCCAGTCGATTTGTTGTCACTGCTGTGAAAAGGGGATTTGGAAAACTTGCCCATAGCACATCCTCTGCATGTATCAATGTGATCAGTACTGAAATCTGCAACACCTGTAGTGATCTCCCGCAATGTCCTCAAGGCTCCATGATACATGTGCCCCATCCTGTGGTGCCAAATCTTGCACAACTTTGAACTGCTAGCTCTGCTGCCGGTACTACTGCTCAATGCCAAAAGGGGATGAAATGCAAACTTGTACACCTTTGCATGGCGTACACCAATTACTCTAGCTTGATCAGCTGGAGCGCCCCTGGGATATATAAGCACCTGTCCTCTACTGAACAATATCTCATACCCTCTGTCCTCCAATGCTGGGACGGATATGAGGTTCTTCCTCATCCCTGGCACATATAGAACATCTGACACTTTCAAGGGAGGTTTGGGTTCCCTATCAAATGTCAATGTCCCCACGCCGACTACTTTAACAATGTTGTCATCTCCGAGTACTACCTCTATATTAGTGCCACTCTCTGAAAGCTCTGAGAAGTACTCACAGACTCTTGTCATATGACGTGAAGCCCCATTGTCAACATACCAGATACCTGAAGATGCTCCGCTAGTGGAGGGAAATGCACACTCCCTCTCAACCTCCGTGGCAGGTGATCCTGCTCTAGTGGACTCACAAGCAATGAACCCAAACTCCCGGTCAAAGCTATCCGAAAAGTCCTCTATCTCTGCTAATGCTGCCATGGTCTTGTTCTTCCCCTTCTTCTTCTCCGGACACACAACTGCATAGTGTCCCATCCTTTGACAATTCCAACACTTCAACTTGGAATAGTCCTTCTGCGTGTTCACCTGATTACCTTTACCTTTGCCTTTGCCCCCACCACTACTTGTGGAAGCTTGCTTCTTTCCCTTGCCTTTCTTGCCTCCTACTAACAGTGCCACATCCTCATCCCGCTCAACTGGTTTGGTTGCCCCAAGCTGGCTCTTCCTGATTTCATTTTGTATGCAATAATCCCAGAATCTCTCCCAAGTGGGAAGGGTCTCACGTGCACAAATCCCATCAACAAAGTTCAGCCATGAACTGGGAAGGCCATTCACTGCAATCCGCACCAACTCAGTGGGTGGAATGACCTCTCCAACTGCTACCAACGCATCTCTCACATTAGTAATCTTTGTGAGGTATGCAGTAGCACTATCAGTCTTAGCCATCTTAATGGCCTTCAGCTTCTCCCTTAGGACCCTTTTTCTGTGCTCATTGGTACTCTGGTAGAGATTGGTCAAGGCTGTTGACATCTCATGAGCAAATCTCTTTCCTCTCACATCAGGAACGACATGGTCTTTAATACCATCCAGAATCAGTCTCTTACCCTTGTTATTCTTGTTATTAAATTCTGCCAGCTGAACAAGGTCAGCAGGCACATTAACAGGGTGCTATTGGGTATGCACCATTATACCCCAGACTTCTGCCTTCTCAAAGATGCTCTGCATTCTTTCCTTTCATACACTGTAGTTGCTATGCCCATCCAACTTATCCTCCACCCTTAAGCCCAAAGACATGCTTGCTGTCCTAATAAGCTGAAAATAACATTGTTGTAGTAAAGGTATTGTTTGCTGTGTGAAAAATCAGCTTGTTGTATTTTTTCTTCTTGCTGTCCCAAATTGTATTTTTCAACAAAATAGCTCTGAGACCATGTAAAAATTTTGTTCCCAACCCCGGTTTTCAGTTTCTCCTTATTTCACCCATAAAGTTAAATGCCCATTCCCATAGCCATACATTCAACAAGCTGGAAAAATAAATAGTTTTTGAAAACACAAATTCTGGAAATTTCACAGTGCTGAAAATGCAGAAATAAAAAATCAGAAAAATAAATCAGTCACACAGAAATTTGACACGTTGATTTTTGGTCAAGATGACCATGGAAAAACCCCCTACAACTCTTGGGGAAAATCAGTTAAAAATCTTCTCTATATTTTCTGAATATTGCTTTTACAGTGAAACAGAAAAACACAGTGAAAGTTCCAGCAACCAAATTACAGACTTATCTCGATTTTCATGCTTGCACACTGCCTCGGAAATTGTGCCAAATCATTGACTTTCAAAAAAGAAAAATATTACATCATTAATGACATCAATAAATGTTGTACGGCCACCTCGGGAAGCATGCCAAAACCAGCTATGCAGAACTGTACGGACTATACGGATTTGTACAACAGCCCTCATCAATATCCGTGCATAGAAATTGCCCAGAAAATCGTGTTGTAGCTACTGTCCTCTTTCTCGGTTTTTGTGCCGAAAATATCAGCAGCACTTCTCGATTTCTGTGCCCAGTTTTTTGCCTCGAACTGCGTGCTTAATGTTGTTGCCGTCTTCCTCGATTTTCGTGTCTCCTTTCTTGGAAACAATGCCTCTCTCCTGTTGTACGGATTTTTTGCCTTGGGATTTGTGCCAATAAATGTTGTACGGATTTGCTGAATGTCCTCACTGCTGCCCTTTTTCTTCTCATTGCTCAGAAAAATCTCCTTAGCTTTCTCTCCTCTCTCAATCTGCTCATGAAAGAATGAATGATCTTTTCTCTCCTTTTCCTCCTTTAACCTAATCCTAAGTGACTTTTGGGGAATCCCTAAATCCAATGGCTGAGATAGCTTTAGATCTAAGGCTGAGATTAAATGCTCATTTAAATCTCACTTTCTATTTTTTAATCCACCCCACATTAATAAAGACCCACTTAGTCATTTATTTCCAAAGTCACTTTTCACTTTCTAATTTCACATTGACTTTATTAAAGTCACCTTAAAATTAGACTTAGTAACTTTATCACTTAAAGTCACTTTTAAATTAGATTTGACTTTATAACTTTTTAAAGTCACTTTAGGAGAAAAATTAAATTCTTTTGGACACTTTTCCCTAGGCCAAAGATCAAAGCCTTAGGGAACCACCTGTCCTCTGGTAACCAAATTTCAACACCTCTAGCCTTCTTTTATAATCTTCCTGTTGGAGAACCAACGACCCAGATTAAAAGATTAATCAATGGCTAAGATTAAATCTTGACTTGATCCATGTTTTCTATAAGATTCACACTCTGACTTATTAATGCCTTTTAATTATTTCATTTTCCTAAGTTTGGACTTAGGTTCTCCATTAAAATAATTAATTATTTTAATAAGTCTTGAACCGAGTGGAATTTCCACAAACTGTTTCTGGGTTCTTTGGAATGCTGCTGTCCAAGCCTCCCTACAAAGTTTGAGACTTGGCACACTTCCGGATGATACAAAAATCAACAGATAAGATCTAAGTGATTCAGTTGCGGCGAGGGGCAGAAGCAGTTGTTGGTCGGAGGACCAAGAGTACATAGCAGAGCAAAAGCAACAGAGATGCAGAGGAAGCAGCGTAGCCACCAGGAGAGGTGACGCAGTCCCTAGAGGGGATCACGTAGGCCCACATAGGGCTCACGCAGGGGCAACGTAGAGAATCTGAGAGACAGTCTGGAAATTGCTGAAGATCAGGGTTTCTGAATCGAAAGGGCTGAAACTCGATTTTCTGAGAGGTAGATTAGTGCAGAGAAGGGTGACGCAGTCCTTAGCCAGACCCATGCAGGCCTACGCATCTACTGCGCAGAGGTAGTGCAGAGGCAGCTAGGGTTTCACCAGTTTTTGATTCAGATCAGCCGGGACTTGCAGTGTGAGGTAAAACTCACTATTTTATCTGTCTGCCGAGGATTTTTCTCTATTGGGTGAGCTGGATGTTGGCACCCTAGTTGTACTCAGATTACTGCTGCGTAATAATACAAACCCTCAGATCTGCTGCATTAGTTTTCTCGAATTGGGTTTTTCCGGGGATAATTGTCCAAAAATAAGTGTGTCCTTTGTATGGTTGTCTCATTTATTTGTCAGTACTTGATCTGTATATTTGCGTAGGCTGCAGCGTATCTACATTAATATTTTCTTGAAGCATTCATAAAATAACTTATTAAATTAATGAAAACAAGTAGGTAATGTAAATCATATTTCTGCAGTAGTATATATGTAACTTAGATTTAGAAATTTTCACAATTGGCAGGCTAGAGTCTCCATCAGATCATGGTGTTGCATATCCGAGATTGCCGGGATTTGCACAAGTGGTATTTGATCCAGGAGGATGAGTGCTTGCAGGACTGAGCTAGTGGTGATCGTGTAGGCTCAGAGGGAGCAGCCCTATGGAGGTTGGGGATCTTCAAGTTGAGATGTGACAAGGCAAAGGCACTACCGAGATTGTCGGATTCATCTACAGTGTATGCTGCATTAATGGAGGCCAGATGGACTAGTGTTGTCGCCGGATGATGATGGATACTTCCTTGTCTTGGAAGTACGTTCCTCGCTAAGAGGGAGTGTTGATTTTTGTGTAGCTTGGGAGGTACTCCAAGCCCTGCTGTTCGTGTGAAAATTTCAAATCTGAAATTCTACTACAACAACTGATTTATTTTTCTTACTTCTTTTCGACAATAATTTATTTACAAAAACCCATTAGTAAACATCAAAATAAGTTCTACTGTAGTTATTGCATAATTTCATAGAGAAAAGAACAATGAAATATAAGCACAAGAATCAATCACATCAACACAGTTATTTTTGGACAATTGTCCCTGGAAAAACCCAAAGCGGGAAAACCGGTGCAATAGATGAGGCTTTATTTATTAGTCTTCAGCAAAAATCTCTTTACAAGGAATGATTGGCAGAATAACGGAGAAACTTTCATGAAAACACCTAAGATAAATTTCTCCCAACCTCCGGCGAAATTCTGACACACAAGAGACTCTTTGGCCTCCACTGTGTCACCTGTGCGTCATCCTCTATGCAAGGACTACGTCCTCAGCTGTGCTACCTCTTTGTGTTGCCCCTCTGCTGCTCTGCATCCCTCTTCCTCGGCCTTTGATTGATGCTGATACCCTCTTCTTCTTTCGCCCTGCAACTCTCCCTCTGAAATCGAATTTTAAATTCTGAAGAATCGACTTCCCTTGGGTTACTGAGTGTTTGCCCGACTTATCTTCAACTGACCCACAAGTCTTCATTTATATTTTTCCTGTTGAAATCAACGATAGTGATCTAATCCTTAATCAACGAATAAGATTAAATTAGTCTTGATCCTTGTCACTTAGAAGCTTCTCGCCCGCATGTTAAATTAATTAACTTTAATTATTTAAATTCCCTAAGTTTTAACTTTGGCTTCTATTATCACCAAATCGTGTCCTGTTGGGCTGCTTCAATGGTCAACTTGGAGTAACTATTTCAAACCAACTTGTAACTGGGAATTAGCCTTTCCAGTCTGAGAGGGCTCTCTCAAAAGGATAAAGGATATTCAATAAATAACTTGAAATCAGATGGCTAACTCTGAATTGGATTGAATGTGTTGTTTTTGTGTAGGTGAAAGATGTAAAACAATAACTACCATTGGGTTTATGGAGTCAATATGAAAACTAAGTCACAAGTCAACTTATCTCATGAAAGCTGAGGCAATTGTATTGTTATAAAACCACACATGAAGGACAAAACAATGAGCTATATGCATACAGGAAGTTGGAGCATGTCACCATGAATTCCAAGTGATTATACATAAGCAAAGTAATAAATCTTGACATTTACAGCAGATTAGGAGTATATAGGAAGTTGGAGCATGTAATCATGAATTCCAAGTGATTATACAACTAGAATACTGGAGACAAAGAAAAAGACTGATAGAACAAACTACATAAGAATACAAAGAAGAATCTCAGATCAGAAATAGGTTGTTGCAACTATATATTACGATATCAAAATATTACAATAGTGGTAGTGTCAAGTAACCATCTCCCAACCCCAACTAACTCTAAAACTATCTCATTTATAGAGTGAGGACTCATACAAATGATTTTCCACCTTGCTAGCTTCGAATTCCCACCTCAGAGACCTATTTCAAATATGATTACATCACTTGGAGACTTCCTAGGAATATTTCTGTTTTGCAGAGTTTGAATACAAAAATGACTCTTCTTTCATTAAATAATTCAACAAATCCATTTAATAACCCTTATCAACTGCAACCAACTAATCTGCTGAGTGTACTGGAGTGTTGGTGGGTCATTATGCCACGTGGATGTTGAGCTGGACCTCCTCCAAGTCGAATTTTACAATTTTTTCATAAATCTAGTTAGTGAAAATTCTGAAAATTAGTCTTCAAAGATGAGTGTATAAATTCCAAACCCTGATGGATTTGTAGAAACTGAGAGAGGTTTTTGTAGATGGGCCTGTGCTGAAGAAAAACCTCTTTCATATTTCGAAAATTCTTTTTCATTGGGTCAGAAATCAAACTTGAAGTTGACTGCTAAAACAGTCATGTATAGAAATTTCGTAGCGCATTTTGGTAGCGAAGTTAGTTCACCAACTTTTGCCACTTGTTAGCTCTCTTTGCTGACATAGACATGTTTATTGGGTTTAAAGAGCTAAAACAAAATTTTTACAGGCCTTGAATTTGACTTTTTCCATGGTTTGAGCAAAAATACACCTATAGAAATTTCGCAGTGCATTCTGAGCGTTAAGCCTAGAAGGCGTTACGAAAACAGCGAGTTTGACACAAATTTTGAAATTTTCAATTTCCACCTCCAATAATTTCCATCGCTGTGTGAGATGATAGGATGAAGCATGATAAGGAAAATTTGGTTCAAAATACCTCTTACCCTCCTCAAGAAACTACTTTTTCACCTTCAGCAAGTTCATCTACCGATAAAAATGGCTCTGTTTTTCTAAAAAAATAGGGCTGAGAGATGAGCTCCTATCTCTCGATCCTTGATAGATTTTGAAAAACGGCAGAAGGTTTTTGTAGATGAGCTCATCTTGAAGAAAAACCTCTCTTGGTTTTTTGAAAAGCATCTCCAATTGTCGGGGAACTGCATTAGAAGAACATGTCTAAAACATGCAGAAAATGCACTCTGAAAATAACTCCCAAAGGCCTCTTTGAATCTCCAAATTGGCAGCACCTGTGAGAAAAGTGAAAGAGGTTTTTGTTCCTTGTTCTGTGCTTGACAATACCTCTCTTAGTATTTCATAATTCATCTTCGTTTATCCAGAATCTTCTATTGAAACCAACAGCTCAAACAGTCCAAAAACACAGCAAATCCCCTTGTAGCTTCTGGCAGAAATGCATGTAACCTGTTTGGATGAAAACTTGTGTGAAGGTGAGGTCCTCCATGATCATTTTAAGGTCTATGGGTTCCTATATAACCATAGATCCACCTTTTATTTGTTTTCCTGCCTAGCCATCTTCCTTTTATGCTACTATGCCTTCATGAACCTGTGACACTCGCAAAGAAATTCTTTGGACAACAAGCTGCGTTGCAATGGGTTGGACTCTTCCAATGGGCTGCATGCAAAGTTGGAAAGTTTAATGACAGAGAGAAGCTTGGGTGATTTGTTTAAGGAATAAAATTTAAATTCGAGAGGGATCATGACAAAAAATGAGGAATGAAGTGTGATGATGGCATGAGTTTATGAATATGTGTGTTGCATGACTCAAACAACCAATCATGTGACTTTGGATTAACCATATACCTCTAGAAAAGCTGACATCTCACCATTTCCCTTTTCAACACAGAAAAAACACGTTTTCGTAGCAGTTTCAGTTATAATTTTGGTAGATTTGCTATGAAAAGTTTAGGTGATTCGGTAGCGCAAACTGTCATTTCATAGTTATGTGCGCTACGAAATCCGAGAAAAACAGACAAGTGGCCATTTTTAAAATTTGATGACTATGCAAGTGAACCCAAGGTGGATGATTGTGGATATGACCCTAATGAAAATACTAATGAAGTGTCTATGACCTATAATAAACATGATTAAGTGAATTTCTCATCAAATGAATGATCTAACCTGATGAGACAAGGTGAAGCTTATGATGACCCTATCAAAAAAGAAATTTGAAAAATTGAGAGTGATAACAACCTCATTTAAAATAATTAATTATTTGAATAACTTTCTCTCTGGGTGTAATTTCTCCAAACGATTTCTTGGTCTTGGAGATCTCATGTGTTCTAGCCCCTCCACAAAGTTTCGGAGCTAGAGCACATCCGATGCTACCCAAAAGTCAACACTCCCTCTTAGCGAGGAATGTGCTCTAGTAATACTTCTTCACCAGAAGCATCACCCTGATCCACGACATCGGTCCTATGTGCTGTTGATGCTCCGTTTACTGCCCCTCATTTGCTGCGTTGCTCCTATCTATACTGCTGCCCACAACATTGTCACTGTTGTTGCTGCATCTGTACTGCAGCTCCCTCTTAAGAAATGCACTTATCCGTTTCTACTACTGAAATGGATTATTAATCATCCCCAAGTTCTCCCTGAAATAAAAAAAACTTTGTTCTTCCTAGAGCCTTAGTGAGGATGTCTGCCACCTGTTCTCGTGTCGGAGTGTACTGTAACTGTACTGCTCCCCGCTG
Source organism: Pinus albicaulis (assembly GCA_034641835.2). Classification (NCBI taxonomy): domain Eukaryota; kingdom Viridiplantae; phylum Streptophyta; class Pinopsida; order Pinales; family Pinaceae; genus Pinus; species Pinus albicaulis. The sequence goes on from CM076574.1 coordinate 1,076,173,313, forward strand.
GACACAGTCTGTAATAAAGTGACACCTGATGTCAATGTGCTTTGACCGATCATGAAACACCGGATTCTCAGAGAGCTTGATGCAACTCTGATTATCACATTAAAAGTTGGTCACTTCCATCCTTCTCCTGAATAGATTCACAAGCAGCTTCCTAAGCCATATGGCTTCACATTAAGCTGTGTGGGTTGCCATATATTTCGCCGCTGCTGAGCTCAGAGGCACTGACTTCTGTTTCCTACTGCACCAAGAAGTCATTCCTGATCCAATGTTGAAACAATACCCAATGGTACTTTTCCAATCTACCGAACATCTAGCCCAATCTACGTCAGTGAACCCACTCAGTCTGATGTCATTGCCTTGAGTGTACTTTAATCCATGGTCGACTATCCCTCGTATATATCTGAGAACATGCTTGGCTACTGCCTAGTGCGGCCTCTTTGGTTCCACCATGAACTGATTGACGGTGTTGACTGCATAACAAATATCTGGCCTAGTGTTAACCAGATACATCAAGGATCCTATGAGTCGTTTGTACAAGGTGGGATCGACTTCTTTATCCACAGATGCATCAATGTTCTTCTAATTAGTGATCATTGGAGTAGCCATGGGTCTACAGTCTTGCATCCTTAACCTCTTCAGAATTTCTGTAGCATACCTCCTATTATCGCTGTCAAAGTTTCAAAACAGAAACCCTACTGCAGTGCCTTGATCTACTTTGCCTACTTGTTTTATTAATTTAACAAGTTATTTAGCTAAAGTATTCAGAAAAATATTAAAGCAAATACAAACTGCAACCTACACATCTACAGATCATTTACTGAACATTACGCACATATGACAAAATTACACAGATTTTTCGGACAAATGTCCCTGGAAAAACCCAATGCGGGAAAACTGGTGCAACAACTCTAGAGGGTTTTATTATTATGCAGAATCTGAATACAACAATCTGGGCACCAGAAACGGTCTGCCCTATAGAGAAATTACACGATAGTTGTACCTTATCACTCGGAGACAGAAAGTATGGTTGAACCACACCCTCAATCAGGATTTACAAATAACGAGCCCTTTCTGGCCCACTAGAACCCTCAACGCAACTTCTTCAGCATCTGTGTCAACCCTCTAGCCCAGCACAGCCTCTGTACAACACGGGCTGCCCCTGCGTCACTCTGAAGGCCTCTGTGCTGCCTCTGTGTCACCCAGACAGCTCTGCGTCACCCTCTGCGTGGCCTCTGTGTCAGCTTGGCTGGGTTGCGTCCCACCTGCTAGCCTTTGCATTTCCCTGGTACGATGCTGGCTCTCTGCTGCTGTATTCTCGGCCTTGGATCATATCATCCCTTTCCGATCTCTGCCCCTCACTGCACTGCAAACTCACCTCGAATTCCTCAACAAACCCCACCTCAGAAATTCGACTTAGGTTCAGTGCTCTGCAATGTGTGTGTATTTTCTCCAGTTGACCCCAAGCCCTTCTCTTATACTTTTCTAGTTGGCAAACCTACGACCGTGATCTAATCTCTAATCAACGGTTGAGATTAAAAGAATGTTTGATCCATGTCACTTTACAACATTTCATCACATGTGTAAATTAATTCACTTTAATTTTTTAATTTCCCTAAGTTTTAACTTAGGCTCCATTTAAAATAATTATTTATTTGAATAACTTTTACATCAGATGAAATTTCTCCAAACGCTTTCTAGGTCTTGGAGATCTCGTGTGTTCCAGTCCCTCCACAAATTTTCGGAGCTAGAGCACACCCGATGCTACCCAAAAATCTCAACACTCCCTCTTAGAGAGAAGTGTGCTCTAGCAATACTTACACACTGAAGCATCACCTTGATCTTGGCATCGGTCTCCGAGCTGCTGATGCTTGGTCTGCTGCTCTCCATCCACTACGTTGCTGCCATTTTATTACTGCCCATGTCATTGCTACATCTGTACTATAGCTCCCTCTCAAATTGTTGCATTATGTTGCCCATAGCACTGCCATTGCGAACTGTTGCACTGCAACTCAGTTGCTGAGAAGTAAGCAACTAAAGGACAAACACCCAATCACTGACAAACAAGTCAGTTGGGCTACATCTCATCATTGAAGCACCCTGTCTCTCTGAAGCACTGCGCTGTCTGTTGCACTGCACTGCATAAGCACTGCCTCTGCGCTGCTTAAATCCCATCAACCTCTGCACTGTTGCTGCCTCTCCTCTGTGTTGTTCCAGACTTCAGCGTCCCAGCTCTGCCTATGCTTAACTGTGATCTTCTACACCCACTGTTGCAGTCATCCTGCTACTATCTTAAGGCTCCCGTAGCTCGTATGTGATCCAAGAGTTAGGGCACCTCAAGGATCCCGCCACCATCTATAGCTGCTCTACAGATCAATATCGCCCCAATTCCTTGGATTATGAGCACTCATGGCTACGTCATCATCACTTCCATCGTCCCCTTTCGCTGCTGCTACCTTGGAATCGGATGCTTCCTTGTCCTTTCGCTTAGGACAAGTGTTGGCGAAGTGTCCAAGTTCACCACACTTGAAGCAACAGACCTTGGAGAGGCCCTTCTTCTTCTTCCCTTGTTGCCTGTGTCCCTTAGATTCAAGGGCTACATCCTCCTCCTCTTTCTTTACTTCAACTTCACCACTGCTGCTTTTCTTCGTGGTTATTCTCCTGATTTCTTCTTGACGAAGGATTTCCCACATGTCCATCCATGATGGTAGCGTTGCTCTGCCCAAGATGCTTTTGACAAACGTCTCCCATTCATCGGTGACTGCATTCAGGGCAGTCCTCACCATGAGCCCTTCATTCGGAGTTAACCCCATGGCAATCAGTTGGTCCCGGATAGTCTGAAGTATAAAGAGGAAGGGATCGATTTCCTCTCCGTTCTGCATCTGGAACAACCATATCTGATTCTCTAGAAGCATATTTCTCTGGATGGAGCTTCCCTGATACATCGTGTTCAATGTTGTCCACATCTCGTTTGTCGTGTTCTTCCCGACAATATGAGGGACCACGTGATCCTTTACTCCATCCATGATCAAGCGCTTAGCCCGCACCTGATTCTCATTGAATTTCTTCAAGGGATCTGCATTGGTTGGCACATCTAGGACATTTTCTGCATGGTCTTTGATGTCATACTCATCCAGGACTATCAGGTTTCTGGCCCTCCAGATGACAAATTTGGACACACTGTCCAAACTATCCTGATCTCTCAGTCCATGAGAAACCATCTTTGCTCAATCTGTTGAATCACAAGCTCTTCTCTGTTGATTTTTGTAGCATCAGAAAGTATTCCAGGTATCAAATTTTGTGAGGAGTTTTGGACATTGGCATTCCAAAGAACCCAGAAACTGTTTGTGGAAATTCCACTCGGTTCATGCTTTATTAAAATAATTAATTATCTTAATAGAGACCCTAAGTCTAAACTTAGGGAATTAAATAATTAGTGGGTATTAATCAATGTTCCACGGGGATGTGCCCCCCAGGGTGGGGGATGTGCTTCCCCGCTCTTCCACGATCCCGAGATGGGGAAACTCCTAGGAAAATGTTTCCCCATGTCCCCTTTTTTGGGGAAACTTGGGGAAACTCCGAGGGGACTTTTTCCTAATGACGAAAACCTTACCCCCGCCGCCGCCCAATTTTTTTTGCTAATAACAATTAAAAACACAAAATATTACAAATATTAATATAATTAAAAAGAAAAGAAAATAAAAACTAAAGGATAAATTAAAAGTTTAAAACATAATCATTCACATTTCTGATTAACCCTACGATTTTACCTTACCGTTGACATTTTCCTTCTACTATCGCTCAAAATTTTACCTTGCCGCTTGAGATTTTCCTACTGTCGTTGCTCGACATTTTCCATTTGCAATTTGCTATGATTCGGATTTACCATCGACCGAGGATCTGAGACATTTGGAGCTGCAATATTCATTTTGTGACTTGTGTAGAAATTTCTAAATCTTAATTCTTATGCATAAATTATTACTGTTAATCCGATTAAGCTTCTCCTACTTATACTAGTTATCAACTGAATAAATTCAAGTTAACATCAAAGCAAAACACATAACAGATCTCTACCAATTCAGATCTAGAATAAGCACATGCACACATAGACAAAGTGACAGTTATTTCTAGACAAACTATTCCCAGAAAAACCCAATGTGGGAAAACCGGTCTTTGGCTGCTGGAGGGCTCTATTATTAAGAATAATTCTTAATACACAACTCTAGATCTGCAACACCTGGCTGATCTAAGAACAACAATACTGACTGATCCACACCCTCAAACAATTTACAGAACTCAGCCAGATCTAGGCCTAAAAACCCCAGATCTGCCCTTGAAAGACACTGCGTCAGCCTCTGAAGGCCTCCAAATGCTCAGCGCTATCACTGGAAGGGATTGCGTTACCCCAGACTGGGTGACGCAGTCTCTACGCTGCCCCTAAGGGTCTCTGCGTAACCCCTGAAAGGCTTCCTGAAAATCACGCTATCCTTGCGTCTGCTGCTGCTTCTGCCATCTACGCTGTCTTTCCTGATCTCTTCTCTGCTTCTTGTGTATTCTAGACCCCAGGATCAGATCATCCCCTTGGTCTAAATTCCCCTCTCTGCAACTGAAACACTTGAGAATTCTTAGCAACCTTGCCCTAGAATCTCAGCTTAGCTTGAGTGCTCTGCCTCTGTGTCTCTTACAAATGACCCCAAGCCTTTCTTTTATACTTTTCTCGTTGAAAAATCAACGACCAAGATTAAATCTTTAATCAATGGCTAAGATTAAAAGAAAGTTTGATCCGTGTGACTTAAGACAATTTCATCACATGTTTAATTAAATTCACTTTAATTATTTTATTTTTCTAAGTTTTAACTTAGGAAATACATTAAAATAATTAATTAATTTAATATATCCTAAACCAGATGAAATTTCCCAAATCCATTTCTAGGTCTTGTAGATCAAGTGTCCTCTAGTCTTTCCTCAAAATTTGGGACCTAGAGCACAACTGATGCTACCCCAAATACACAAAATCTCAACAATCCCTCTTAGCATCAAGGGTGTGCTCTAGCAATACATCACACTTATGCATTACAAGATTTTGGGCGCTGGTTCTGTGCTGTTGAAGCTTGGCCTCCTGCCACTCAAGTCTGCACTGTTGTTGCCATTCTGTACTGCTGCCCATGACTCTGCCACTGCCACTGCAACCACTATACTGTAGCTCCCTCTCAATATGTTGCATCTGTGTTGCTCATAGCACTGCAACTGCTGATCTGTTGCACTGCAACTTCAGTTGTTGAGAGAAACAACTGAATCTCCTGCCCAATATTTGACAGAAAAGTCAGATGGGCTGCATCCTCATCACTGAAGCTCCATAGGCTACAGATCTGTGCTAGCATCTACAGAACGATGCATAGCTACAACTCTGCTTGTGTAATCAGACTCCCTTTGCACTACTGAAGTCACATCAGCTCCTTGTGCTGAAATCTATCACGTTGCTGCTGCACTGTGTTGTCCTTCTGAAGTTGTCTGCATTGCTGCAGCGCTGCACTGCGTAAGAAGTACTGCACTGCGCTGCTGAAGTCACATCAGCCTCTGCGCTGCTACTGCGTCTACGCTGCTGCTGCTATGCTCTGCACTGCTCCTCCCAGCCTCCAGATCTGCCTCTGCTTATGCCTCATCTGTGATCTATGCACCCAGTGCTCCACTTGTCCCGCTACTGTTTTAAGGTTGCTGTAGCTCGCTTGTGATCCAAGAGATGAGCTGATCAAGGATCCCGCCGCACTGCCACTGCTGATCTGCTGCACTGCAACTTTAGTTGTTGAGAGAAACAACTGAATCTCCTGCCCAATCTTTGATAGACAAGTCAGATGGGCTGCATCCTCATCACTGAAGCTCCATAGGCTACAGATCTGTGCTGGCATCTAAAGAACGATGCACAACTACAACTCTGCCTGCATAATCAGACTCCCTCTGCACTACTGAAGTCACATCAACTCCTTGTGCTGAAATCTATCACGCTGCTGCTGCACTGCGCTGTCCCTCTGAAGTTCTTTGCGCTGCTACAGCTCTGCACTGCATAAGCAGTACTGCACTGTGCTGCTGAAGTCACATCAGCCTCTGCGCTGCTACTGCTTCTACGCTGTTGTTGCTATGCTCTGCACTGCTCCTCCCAGCCTCTAGATCTGCCTCTGCTTATACCTCATCTGTGATCTATGCACCCAGTGCTCCACTTGTCCCGCTACTATCTTAAGGTTGTCGTAGCTCGCTTGTGATCCAAGAGATAAGCTGCTCAAGGATCTCACCTTTCTTCCATGTAGCTCCTCTACATGTCCATGTCACCCCACCTCCGTGGTTCATGAGCACTCATGGCTACATCATCTCTGGACCCATCATCTGCCACCGCTGCTTTGAGAGAAGTTGCTTCCTTGTCCTTCTTCTTTTCTAGACAATGGCTGGAAAAATGTCCCATTTCGCCACGCTAAAAGCACTTTATCTTTGAAAGATCCTTCTTCCTCTTCGGCTGCTTCTTTGATGCCAAGGCTGCATATTCCTCCTCTTCCTTCTTAACCTTGCTCAACGAAGGGCTGTGCTGCTTCTTGGTGAATCTTCGTAGTTCTTCTTGCTGTAGGATTGACCACAAGCTGTCCCAATCTGGGAGGTCCGCTTTGCCCAAGATACTTTGGACAAGTGTTTCCCACTCATCCGTGACTGCATTGAGGGCAATCCTGACTATCACTACATCATCTATGGTTGCACCCGTTGCAGTCAGCTGATCCCTGATTGATTGCAATCTGAAGAAGAAATGCTCGATGTCTTCTCCCTTGGTCATCATGAATGACCTCATTTGGGCCTCCAACAGCATCTTTCTTTGGACTAATTTTCCCTCATACAGGGAAGTCAAGGCCTTCCACATCTCATTAGTTGTCCTCGTCTCAGCTATGTGTGGTACAATATGGTCCTTGATACTGTCCATTATCAGCTGCTTGGCATGCCCAGCATCTTCTCTATGCTTCCATAGGAGATCCGCATCTGTTGGTGTGGCTAGGGTTTGATCTGCATGGTCTCTTAGACCGTATGCCTCAAGGACAATCAGGATCCTTGCTTTCCACACCGAAAAGTTTGAGAGGCCCTCTAGCCTATCCCGATCACACAGTCCACGAGGAGCCATCTGCTCAGAATGTGTCGGAGCTCCTCTTCTCTATGCTAGAGATCTTGGATCTAGGGTCCTTTACGAACTGGACACCCTCTGCTCCCTCTGACACTTGATTTCCCTCCTTGGAAATATACCAAATCAACTATGATTCAGCTTCTTCTTTGATCCTCTGACCAAACTACAAGTTTCCTTTGGCAAGAAACTCTCTGAGAATCTGATCTCTTCCCAACCTTTCTCACTTGTGCTAAGGCTAAAAATCTGAAAACTTCAGAAATTTACCCCACCAGCGCTTCTGAATTTTCTACAACTTTTCTGCAGACTTTTCTGGATTTGACAGATTCAGATCTCAATCACACTGGCTGGCTTCAGACCCAACTAGTGTTGTTTCTGAGATGCCTCTGCACAGTAATTGCGTGGGCTTGCTAGGACACAGCGCTGGACAACGTCACCCTTCCCTTTGGGTGATTTTGTTGTTGAAAATTGCGTTGTCCCTTCAGATCTGCTTTTCTGTTGCCTTTCCAGCTGCTTTTTGTAGCTAGATCCTTCAGCTGGTGACCCTTCTAGGTCTGCTCATGTAGAAATTTCTGAATCTTAATTCTTATGCAAAAATTATTACTGTTAATCCGGTTAAGCTTCTCCTACTTATACAAGTTATCAACTGAATAAATTCAAGTTAACATCAAAGCAAAACACAACGGATCTCTACCAATTCAGATCTAGAATAAGCACATGCACACATAGACAAAGTAACACAGTTATTTATGGACAAATTATTCCCGGAAAAACCCAATGTGGGAAAACCAGTCTCTGGCTGTTGGAGGCCTCTATTATTAAGAGTATTTCTGAATACACAACTTTGTGTTCCATATCTGGAAAACCCTACAGAGAAAACTCTAGATCTGCAGCACCTGGTTGATCTAAGACCAACAATACTGACTGATCCACACCCTCAAACGAGATTTACAGATTTTAGGCAACTTTAGGCCTAGAAACCCCAGATCTGCCCCTGAAAGACATTGCGTCAGCCTCTGAAGGCCTCCAAATGCTCAATGCTGTCACTGGAAGGGACTACGTTACCCCAGACTGGGTGACGTAGTCTCTACGCTGCCCCTAAGGGTCTCTGCGTAACCCCTAAAGGGCTTCCTGAAAATCACGTTGTCCTTGCTGCTGCTGCTGCTGCATTCCTCTGCGCTGTCTTTCTTGATCTCTTCTCTGCTTCTTGTGTATTCTGGACCCCGAGATCAGATCATCCCCTTGGTCTAAATTCCCCTCTCTACAACTGAAACACTTGAGAATTCTTAGCAACCCCGCCCTAGAATCTCAGCTTAGCTTCAGTGCTCTGCCTTTGTGTCTCTTACAAATGACCTCAAGCCTTTCCTTTATACTTTTCTCGTTGACAAATCAACGACCAAGATTAAATCTTTAATCAATGGCTAAGATTAAAAGACAGCTTGATCCGTGTGACTTGAGACAATTTCATCACATGTTTAATTAAATTCACTTTAATTATTTTATTTTCATAAGTTTTAACTTAGGAAATACATTAAAATAATTAATTAATTTAATATCTCCTAAACCAGATGAAATTTCCCAAATCCATTTCTGGGTCTTGTAGATTAGGTGAACTCTAGTCTTTCCTCAAAATTTGGGACCTAAAGCACAACTGATGCTACCCAAAATACACAAAATCTCAACAACTTGGAGTTGTCGGATTGGATTTGCAATTTTCATTTTGTGACTTGGAGCCAGTAGATTGGAGCTGCGATTTATTATTTAGTACTTTTTGAGAAATTTACTAGTATTTCATTGCTTTCTATGTTTACTTTTAGTTTAGTATTCTATGGCTATTTTAGATTTCAGCATAATGTCATTTTCATATGATGAATTTACTTTCGATGTGCATTGTGTAATTTCAGTTGTCAAATGATTAATTTAATTTAGATGTACCTTGCATAATATTAATGCCCATTGCCAAACGATGAATTTAGATAGAAAATTGCATAATGTCAAATGATGGATTCAATTTAGTAATTTACTTTTAGATTTACAATTTTACATTGATGATTCTTGAAATGTCAAATGATAATTATGATTCATAATAGTCTAATATGAAATGATGATGATATTTAGATGTACATTTCATAATTATTAAGATTTACTATTTACTAACTTAGTTATTTACATATTTTTGAGATTTTGTTTTTTAGTTTTATATATTAAATTTTTAATAATTTTATAATTGATATGAATATGACGTTCCCCCGTTTCCTTGAAATTTCCCTAAATTTTGTGGTTGCTTATATACGTCCCCCTTGTGCGTATCCCCGCTCCCGCATTTCCCTGTCCTGGAAACTCGGTGGAACATTGGTATTAATAAGACAAAGTGTGAATCTTCTAGAGAACGAAGATCGAGTCAAGTTTTAATCTTAACCATTGATTAGACTTCTAATCTGGGCTGTTGATTCATCAATGAGAAGATTATAAAAGAAGTTTTGAGGGTCATTTGGAAAGCAAGTCGGGCACACACTCAGTAACCCGAGGAAGATTGATTATGAAGGAATAAAGGCACACACTCAGTAACCCGAAGGAGATCAATTCTGAAGGAATAGAATTCAATTTCAGAGGGAGAGTTGCAGGGTAGAGTTGTAGAGGCAGAAGGAGAAGAGGGAGTCAGCAGTGACTGAGTACGAGGACAGAGGGACGCAGAGGGCCACAGAAGATAGTGCAGTGTACCCACGCAGAGTGATGCAGTCCAGCGCAGGGATTGTGCAAAGAAACATGTAGAGAGATGCAAAGGGAGACAAAGGGTCTTCCGGGTGTCAGAAAATCTTCGGGAGGTTCCAGGAATTGTCTCAGATGTTTTCTAAATGTATCTACCAGTGTATTCCTTGTAAAGAATTCATTTGCTGAAGAATAATATATAAACCCTCATCTGTAGCATCGATTTTCACACATTGGGTTTTTTCGGGGACAATTTTCCAAAAATAAGTGTGTACATGTGATTGTTTCTTATGCTTATGTTTCTTACTGTTCCTTTCTTTGCATATATAATCGTGAATGTTGCAATAGTATTTATTTTGAAATTTACTGATAGAATTTTGTAAATAACTTATTGGAGTAATAAGTCGAAGAAATAAATCTATCATTGCGACTGTATATTTCTGGATTGAAATTTTCACATGGTACTAGAGCCAGAGATGAGTAACAGGGACAAAGAACCGACAAGTGAACGTAAATCTGACTTTGCTGCGGCGGCTCGAAAAGGTTCACGTAGTTCTCCAGAGAGGAAGAGAAGCATGGAAGAACAGATGGATCACGATGTTTTTGTTCTGGCATCCAGACTGGAAGAAGAGTTTGCTTGTGTGTAAAGCACTGCTTCTCCTGAAGTCTAGTACATTGGCAGTGGGGCTTCTGCTCATATGACGGGAGTGCGGGAATGTTTCTCAAACTAACGATAAGAGCAGATGAACTTTAAAATCACCATGGGGTAATAAAGAAAAATGTACCCCTATTGGAAGAGGTACTTGGTATTTCAAATGGAGGCTGGAAATAAGCTTCGGGCCACTAATGTGTTGCATGTGCCTGGTTTTGGGATGAACTTACTCTCGGTGTCTCAACTTCAAAACAAAGGTTATGACGTTTACTTCATTGGAAACAGAGTATACGTCAAACACCCAAGTTGGAAGAAGAAAGCACAAATCAGAGTCAAGAGCAATAAACTTTATAAGTTACAACTCGAATGTCCAATGGCACTAATAGGCATCATTGATGAGAAGGACTTGAATGAACTATGGCATAGAAGAATGGGACATTTGTGTTGGGAAAAATACTGAGAGGGGGGGGGGGTGAATCAGTATTTACAGTATATTCAAAACTTTTACTTTTTCTTGCTTCTAAAACCCATACGCTACTTTTCTGAAACATACTCGCGTATATACGCGGATACCCTTTATGAAACTCGCGTATACACAGATATCTACTTTTGTCATTAGTTCTTCACTTAAATCATTCCATCAATCAATCATCAAATGTTTAATAAACAGTAAACATGTGCAGTAAGACCAGAATAAGCCATCACACAAAGCATCACACATGAACACCAGAATTTTAGGTGGAAACCCAAATCGGGAGAAAACCACCGCTGCAGTTGCTTAGCCTTCAATATTTTATTATAGAGAAAACATATTACAACATATGTGCTGGCGCAGACTTGACCAGCACGCAGGCACCCACCTGCGTTCGTTTACCAGCCTCTCCCGGAAGGGAGCTACGACCCCCTGACTCGTTTACCAGCCTCTCCTGGAAGGGAGCTACGACCCCCCGATCTCGTTTACCAGCCTCACCTGGAAGGGAGCTACAACCCCCTGACTGAAGGCTACAACCCTCAGCACCACCTTGGACCACGTTTCATCAATTTTCACACTGGATCCAACACCTTCAATAGAACAACACTTGCAGGCCACGTTTCATCATATTTTCACACTAGACCCTTTCATACTTTTAAGCACAGACATACATCACCAACAGATACTTAACAAACACAGATCAGATAGCAGAAACACAACAGAACAGATCAGATATTTCATACCCTTTGTTTCAGCAAACCCTAGTTTGCATACGCGCTTTCACTTCACTGATGTCGCGTATATACGCGCTTTCGTTCACACAAACCAGCGTATACCTCAGTGTATATTTTAGTGCGCATACGCGCTTTCTCTTCGCTGAAGCCGCGTATATACGCGCTTCCTCCGCGGCGAAGTAGCGTATAGATCTTCAATCGTTACAGAGCAGCATACTTCATCAGATCAGATATTCAGTTCAGATCTACCCTTTTGCTTCAGACAGATATTCGCCTAGATGCTCGCCTCATCA